>VUQG01043112.1:0-13609 GCA_015106755.1 Etia nguti
GTAGTAGGAATAGCACTAGTGTTAGTAGCAGTAGTGGAATTGGTCAGGAAAGTGGTTGTTGAATTGGTGTTTGCTGCTGTGGCTGCTCCAGTGGTCATTTGGCTGCCTCCGGTTGTGGAGGGGGTTGTGACCACTGTTGGCTTTGGTGTGGTAGAGATGCACTTGCCAAATGACTTGACCAAGTTGGTGTTCAGACCAGACCTCCTTTGTAGTTCACAGATAACTGCAAGAGACCATTCATGTCCACAAACAAGGCAGGAAAATAAGATTAAAAAGGGATATCCAGTAAGAGCCATCTTTCTTCAACTTCCAAAATGTATGTTCTTTTAGTTTTAAAAGAAAATTTCAGTGGCTACTTTTTCAGTTATTGTGGCCTCAAAACTGTATATTGTTGTATGTCAGATTCATGGATAAGTGAATAGATAAACTGGTCTAGGCTCACCAATGCCCCTCCACAGAAACAATATGCACATTGAATGAGACATCATTTTTGTATTACTTTTGCATATTTCTTTTCCTTTTTTGCTCTCCACCTCTCTTTAAGAGGAGCAATTTTTTGCCTGTTTTTCTTTGTTATACACATGCAGCATCTCTTGAAGGAAAGGATGCTTTGGAAAAACTGGCATGTGCCAAGTCTGATTACATTAATAAATAACATAATATGAGAAAACATTCTGTACTGATGTTTTTACAAATCTCCAAATTTCAACAAATAGACTGTTTTGCTTTTTATTTTTTATACTGTGTAACAGTTATTGACAGACTAGACCATGGTTATGGTTATGTCATTAAAACACATTCAGTGGTTACAATCAGTGAAATATGACTGTTAGTTTGCTGATTGATGGTCTCCTGCATTACAAAAGTCCACCTTGCTCTATGTACTTTAACTTCTTAAACTGAATGGTTGCACTAGCCACAGCACCAACAAACATTAAAGGAGACTATTTCAAACAAAAGAGAACGTATTTGAGGATCAGGAATCATTTCTTATAGCCTCAGTGTTTTAGAATAATTTCAGTTTAGAATGAAAATTACAATATTGATGCAGTTAATAAAGATCTGTAAATCGCAAAAACTCCATGCTTCTAATATTATTTCACAATATATACTGTTGCTAAGATAAACCTTTGCTACTGAGTCTACACTGCTTAAAAAAATAAAGGGAACACAAAAATAAGACATCCCAGATCTGAATGAATGAAATATTCTTATTAAATACTTTGTTCTTTACATAGTTGAATGTGCTGACAACAAAATCACACAAAAATTATCATGGAAATCAAATGTAGCAACTCAGGGAGGTCTGGATTTGGAGTCACACTCAAAATTAAAGTGGAAAAACAAACTACAGGCTGATCCAACTTTGATGTAATGTCCTTAAAACAAGTCAAAATGAGGCTCAGTAGTGTGTGTGGCCTCCACGTGCCTGTATGAACTCCCTGCAATGCCTGGGCATGCTCCTGAGGGATCTCCTCCCAGACCTGGGCTAAAGCATCTGCCAACTCCTGGACAGTCTGTGGTGCAACGTGGCGTTGGTGGATGGAGCGAGACATGATGTCCCAGATCTGCTCAGTTGGATTCAGGTCTGGGGAACGGGCAGGCCAGTCCATAGCATCAATGCCTTTATCTTGCAGGAACTGCTGATACACTCCAACCATATGAGGTCTAGCATTTTCTTGCATTAGGAGGAACCCAGGGCCAACCGCACCAGCATATGGTCTCACAAGGGGTCTGAGGATCTCATCTCAGTACCTAACGGCAGTCAGGCTACCTCTGGTGAGCACACGGAGGGCTGTGCGGCCCCCCAAAGAAATGCCACCCCACACCATTACTGACCCACTGCCAAACCAGTCATGTTGGAGGCTGTTGCAGGCAGCAGAACGCTCTTCACGGTGTCTCCAGACTTTGTCACATCTGTCACTTGTGCTCAGTGTGAAATTGCTTTCATCTGTGAAGAGCACAGGGCACCACTGGCGAAGTTGCCAGTCGTGGTGTTCTCTGGCAAATGCCGAACGTCCTGCACGGTGTTGGGCTGTAAGCACAACCCCCACCTGTGGACGTTGGGCCCTCATGCCACCCTCATGGAGTCTGTTTCTGACCGTTTGAGCAGACACATGCACATTTGTGGCCTGCTGGAGATCATTTTGCAGGGCTCTGGCAGTGCTCCTCCTGTTCCTTCTTGTGTAAAGGCGGAGGTAGCAGTCCTGCTGGTGGGTTGTTGCCCTCCTACAGCGTCCTCCACATCTCCTGATGTACTGGCCTGTCTCCTGGTAGCACCTCCATGCTCTGGACACTACGCTGACAGACACAGCAAACCTTCTTGCCACAACTCGTGCCATCCTGGATGAACTGCACTACCTGAGCCACTTGTGTGGATTGTAGACTCCGTCTCATGCTACCACTAGAGTGAAATCACCACCAGCATTCAGAAGTGACCAAAACATCAGCCAGAAAGCATAGGTACTGAGAAGTGGTCTGTGGTCACCACCTGCAGAACCATTCCTTTATTAGGGATGTCTTGCTAATTGCCTAAAATGTCCTGTTGTGCAAATGGAGTATTTCCTAAAATATTCCACTTGCACAACAGCATGTGAAATTGATTGTCAATCAGTGTTGCTTCCTAAGTGGACAGTTTGATTTCACAGAAGTGGAATTGACTTGGAGTTACATTGTGTTGTTTAAGTATTTCCTTTATTTTTTTGAGCAGTGTACATTTGAATTTTTAATGTAAGCAGTAAGTAAAGTCATCAGATAAATAAAATGGATTTAATATCTTCCTCTACTAAAAACAAAAAGCAGCAGTCAGCTTAAAAATCTTTTGTACTGCTAAGGTACAACTTTGGTCCTGATTTTCACCAGCATGAAAGTGATTTGTGTTTGGACTCAGGACTCATTGTCAGTAAATACACAAACGACATTTGAGCTCACCTGTTGCCAACGTTCTATCAGGCAGATCAAGCGCTTCGTCGAGCTTTTCTTTGAGCTCACATTTGGAAACGATGCGACTGTCAGAAAAGTTGGGCAGCAGAACTGCCACAGCCGCCACAACAAGCAACCCCAGTTTCATGTCAGCAATTTCTATGAGAAAGAAGTAAAAATGAAAATATTGTTGTAAAACAAAAATCCTTACATTTTTAATAAAAAAATTGCATATGTTCTTCAAATTCCTTCACTAACATGATATGTTACAGCTAAAATACAATTATGTCTTTTTAAATAAGTCAAACACCTTTCAGCCTGGTGACATAATCTTGCATTCATGTACCATTCAAACTGAACTAACATCAATTTAAAATAAAATAAATTAATTTGATTAAATAAATGAGATGTCCTGAAGAGATCACCTCTGTCTTTTATTTGTAGGTCTATAATGAAGTCATTGGTTAAAAAAGCAATGTAACAAGTGACGGAACAAATTTCAAGATTTTTTATATAATATAACAAAAAGAAAAAAGATAACAACTTAAATACTTTAGAAAATTTTTCTCACCACGTTTGTCCACCAGCTTGGCTGTTTGCTGAGAGAAATTTGTCCCTCTGTATGTTTGCAGACAAAGCCTATGAGTTTATATATATGATGCCTCTGACCAGTGGGCCAGCCTGTTTTACTGCTGTCTTTGTTGTTTGGGAGTTTCGCTTGAGACGGGAAAATTTTTAACGCTGTCAAAACAATACACAATTGCCCACATGACATTAAATACTTATCACTTGAACATGACATTCAAATTTTTCACTGACTTGAATAACATGTGACTGCACCAAAGAGGAGTATTCAGGGGAAGGTCAGGGACTAGACTTCTCTAAATGCTTTAATATAGAAGAGCTGTGATCCTGATTAATGGCATTGTATTTTTGTATCGGGGAGTTGCAGAATGTATCTCCTTCTTGAAATATTCACAAGAGTAGAACAGATCTGAGGTCACACTGATTCTGATCACTAGACACCAAAATCAAACCAGTTCATCTTTTAGTCTACATGAGTGTTGCAGCTAAATTTTTGCAACATTTTCAGAGTAATGCTTTGTGGGTTCTGTTTCGTATACTGGTGGTCCTCTTTCAAATATAGAAAGCATAGTTTCATGATGTTTAGTAGGTACTGGGCCATCCCTTTTTTTTTTGATCACAGTTCAGTGGAGATTTCATGACTTAATGAAGAAATTGTTGTGATCTTCCAAGTAGAAACTGATCTTGTAGCCATTTAGTTACATTCTTTGTAAAAATTGCAACAATATGACTCAAAGATACTCCTCACAATAAACCTCTTTGATTGGAAAAAATTATATTTCACTGTTTTAGTTTTCGTTATGTTTAATTCATTGTACTGAATTCCATGCCAGGACTTACATTATGTGTGTACTTTTGGTAAAACAAATCTGATGTCACAATGACATTCATCATTGCACACAAAAATCAAATCAGTCCAATCACTAACTTTTAAAGCCATATTGGAAGAAATTTTCAATGACAGCTGTTGGCTATGGAGAAGAGCAAATGTATAAGTTTTGTTATGTTATTCTGGACATGGGCAAAAGTTTACCATATTTGTCCAGCACTGGGGCTATAAGAAATTATTCCTGATCCTCAAATACGTTCTCTTTTGTTTGAAATAGTCTCCTTTAATGTTTGTTGGTGCTGTGGCTAGTGCAACCATTCAGTTTAAGAAGTTAAAGTTTATAGAGCAAGGTGGACTTTTGTAATGCAGGAGACCATCAATCAGCAAACTAACAGCACTGACTCAGATTACAGAAAGGTGTTGGGTTATTTTTGCTATGTCACTATTGAAGCAGACTGAATGGCATTATATGTTTCCAGATAGTCTGGAACACAAAGTAGACAATAACAATGGTCTTTAGTTTTAGAAGAACAAGTTTAAATTACTCAATGTCCACTTAAAGAATAGCCTAGTCACTGTGTCATGAAAAGAGGGGCTTGAATGTCTTTAAAAATGTTTACTCGCTGACTTAAGTCAGCATCATGATAAAATCCATGCTGATACATGGATTTTATCATGAAGCTGCTAGCAAAAAACAACTGCATGTCCAGTTTTTGCATAGAAATCAGGAAAAAAAAAACCCAGAGAATTTTCCTTGTTTTTGTCATATTTATCTGAATCACGAAAAGGAAAATAAAGAACATAAAAAGAATAAAGCACTAAAAGAAAGGCGAAAACTTTATAATAAAGTCAGCAACTTCCCCCAGAAATAAATAGAATTTCAAGATATTGTATCTGAAATTACAAAGTAGCTACTTGGCAAATGAGCACAGATGGCATGGGTCATAAGGTAGAGCGGCTCATCTACTAATTGCAAGGTTGGCGGTTCAGTCCCTGGCTTGAGAAGTCTGTATGCTAAACTCTCCTTGGGCATGATACTGAACCCTGATATGTTCATTGGAGTGTGAATGTTAGATACAGAAGAAAGTACTTAGATATAGAAAAAATTGCTTATACAACTGTGTGTATGATGAGTGAATAACAATTAAGTGCTCGAGCAGATAAGCATTATAAGTGGCCCATTGCCCATGAGGGCTTACGTGGGAAACCTCATTTAGACATCATGTCAGCTTATTGAAGTCACTAGCAGCAAAGTGTAAGCGGGAGTTGAACAAACAAGCAGAAAAAAACAGAATATATGTGTTAACAGTAAGTCTCAGCATTTGGTCCAAAAAAATCTCTTGAAGAGTTTTTCTGTTTAACTATCTCAGTTTATTCCAATTTTTATTTAATATGAGAATCGCTTTTATGGTTTGGAAAGTGTTCTTGGTTCATTTCTAACCAATAAAATGAAACTTATAGTGTCTTGGTTACAACAATGTTTTGTGACTGAAGCTTTCTTGGTTGTGTTTCCTGTGCTGGTGCTCATCTCATGATGTTTTTGAATAAACAGAAAGTAATAGGCAGGCTGTATGAGGTTTAAACTGTCAAGTTTTGCTATTACTACTGAAATTACTTTAAAACATAGTCACACAAACATAGACACAGTGCAAAGCAATGTTTATTGAAAGACAAGTAATAGATGTAAATTGGTGAGTTTCAGGCTTTTGAAAAAAAAATTTTTTTATAAGAATCTGAGGGCTGATTAGTTCACTTGGATTTACCATTAAAACATACAGATACAGAGCAATGGTTATTGAAAGATCTGCCCACCAAACAAAGAAAACACTGTTTAGCAGGTAATGGACCATGCGGTTTGTGCACGGCTCATTGGAGGTGGAACTGATGAAGAAACTGTTGTGATCCTGAACGTAGCGTCCATGATCTCACAGCCATTTAGTTACATTCTTCAAAGAAATCCCTGGTGCGACGACATGACTCTGAGGCACTTCTCACGATCTCCCTGTTTGATTAGAACAAAAGGCAGTTATTAGACAACACTATTTTATTGTATTTCTCTGTTTTAGTTCTCTTTAGATTAACCTGTTTGTAGTATATTCCTGTTTTTGCACTTTTGGGTACCCTTGTTTAGTACACTTTTTGGACAGAGGACAGGAAAGACATGCAATAATTTGCCTTGGGGCACATTCAAATGCAGGATTAGCGGTGACAAACTTCATTCACAGAAATATATCCTGTTTCAGCCAAATGAGGAAATGTCTTTTGGATTAATGGTGTTTAATCTTTACAGCAACATTAACGACTAAATGCTATGGAGACATGTGATTCTGCACCAGCACCTTGCTGAATTTTTCATCTGTATTATAGTATATAGATATTATGAATAATTTATCCAATTAATGTATCACACAATCATTTAAAATGTATTCAAAGGTTTGGTTATTTATTTGATGTGTGTGTTGTACTTTCCACAAACTTACTCCCAGTATCCAGTCTCGATAACACAAGCAATATCATCAGCTATGTCATCATCAGTGAAATCTGCAAGAAAAAAAGAAACCATTTTTAATACGCAAAATAAAAACCAATATTTAAATAATTAATCTCTGTTTGCTCGTTTGCAAGGACTCACCCGTGCAGGAGAGATGACACATATTTTTGGATGGGCAACACCCCGAATTACAGAACCTTTTGTCAGACAGCTCGAAGAGCCCGTAAAGGTTTTTGGGTTCTGCATCCTCCTCAGTGCCCGTTTCATCTTCGTCTTTCATTTCACCATCATGCTCCTGCTCCTCCTCACTGCCTGTTTCATCTTCTTCTTTCATTTCACCATCATCCTCCTCCTCCTCCTCACTGCCCTCTTCATCCTCGTCTACCATTTCATCGTCATCCTCCTGCTCCTCCTCACTGCTCGTTTCATCTTCGTCTTTCATTTCATCATCATCCTCCTGCTCCTCCTCACTGCCCTCTTCATCCTCGTCTACCATTTCATCGTCATCCTCCTGCTCCTCCTCACTGCCCGTTTCATCTTCATCTTTCATTTCATCGTCATCCTCCTGCTCCTCCTCTCTGAACTTGTTCTCCTTGTCACTGCTTGAGTCAGCATCCCGTCTTTGTCTTTTTATTCCACTTGTGCTGTTTGACACGAAGATTGTGTTCCCTGAGCTGATGGTGGAGTTATCAGTAGTAGGAATAGGACTAGTGTTAGTAGCAGTAGTGATATAGGTCAGGTCAGTGGTTGTGAAATTGGTGTTTGCCGCTGTGGCTGCTCCAGTGGTCATATTGTCGCATCCAGTTGTGGAGGGGGCTAAGACCACTGTTGGCTTTGGTGTGGCAGGGATGCACTTGCCAAATGACTTGACCAAGCTGGTGTTCAGACCAGACCTCCTTTGTAGTTCACAGATAACTGCAGCAAACCATTCATGTCCACAAAAAAGGACAGGAAAATAAGATTAAAAAGGGATATCCAGTAAGAGCCATCTTCCTTTAACCTCCAAAATCTATGTTCTTTTACTTTTAATTTAGTGGCTACTTTTTCAGTTATTGAGGACTCAAAAGTATATAATACAAAAGTTCACCTTGCTCTATATACTTTAATTTCTTTCACTGAATGGTTGCACCAGTCATAGCACCAATAAACATTCAAAGAGACTATTTCAAAACTAAAGAGAACATATTTCATTTCTTAAATCCTCTGTGTTGTAGAATAATTTCATTTTACAGTTACAGTTACATTATTGATACAGTTAATAAACATATGTAAATGCAAAAATTCCATGCTGCTATTATCATTTCACAATGTATTTGCAGCTAAGACATAGCTTTGCTACTGATTCTGCATTTGAATCTTTAATGTAAGCAGTAAGCAAAGTCATCAGATATATGAAATGGAGTTAATTTTTTTTCTAATACAGAAGAAGAATTAAGCAGCAGTCAACTTAAAAACTTTTGTACTGCTAAAGTACAGCTTTGATCCCGATTTTCATGAGCACCAAAGTTATTTCTACTTGGACTCTTGAGGTCATGAAAGTGAGTTCATTGTTGGTAAATACACAAACCACATTTGAGCTCACCTGTTGCCAGAGTTCTTTCCTCTAGTCCACTGGGCAAAATAAGCATTTCACCGAGCCTTTCTCTGAGCTCGCATTTAGAAACGATGCGACTGTCAGAAAAGTTGGACAGTAGAGATGCCACAGCCACCACGACAAGCAACCCCAGTTTCATGTCAGCACTTTCTATGGGAAAAAAGGAAACCTCTAATTCTTATTTATATGTCTACAATGAAGAGATTGGTTTAACAAAAATAACAGCAATATAACAAGTGAGGGAACAAATTGAAACTTTTGTTTTACGTAATATAAAAAAAAACTTTATAATAACTAAAATACTTTTTAAAATGAAGTAAAAAAAACATTTTTTACCACGTTAGTTCACCACCTTGACTGTTCACTAAGAGAATTTTCCTGCTCTATGTATGTTTGCAGAAAGAGCCTGTGGGTTATATATGATGCCTCCCACCACTGGGCCAGCCTGTTTTACTGCTATCTTTGTTGTTTGTTGAATTTCGCTTGAGAAAGGAAAAATTTTAATGCTGTCAAAACAATACACAAAAGCCCACATGATATATTATCACTTGAACATGACATTCAGATCTTTCATTGACTTTAACAACATGTGACTGCATCAACGAGGAGTATTTAGGGACTAGACTAGGACTAGACTTCTCTAAATGCTAAATATTCACAAGACTAGAACAGATCTGAGGTCACAGCTACACCCATAACTGGACACCAAAATCAAACCAATTCATCAGTCTACATGACTGTTGAAGCCAAATTTGAAGAAATTTCCAATCACAGCTGTTATATATTCAGAGAAATAAATATAAAAAGTTCATCATTCTGTCTGTTTCCTCACGTTTATCTTCACCGCAAAAGGATTTTTAAAAAAAAACATCACGAAAAAAGAAAATTGCAAAAGAAAGAAAATTGTAAAGTGAAGAAAAGAAATAACAAGTATACAAAAAAAGGGAAAAGAAATATAGGGATTCATAACTGTTAAATGTTAACATAAAATATATTCTTAACTTGTCCTAAGATGTTGTTAAGAAAATATAATTAATTTTAAATTTCTTCACATCTGCATTATTTAAAACACCAGATTAAAACGGATCCAGGAGGGATCCGTTTTAATCTGCCGTTTCAAGGCCAAGCATGTCTGTATTAAAGGTAAGTCTTAGCATTTGGTCCTAAACTCAGCTGAAAAGCTCAGCTCACATTATTTCAATTTTCATTTTATATGAGAGTCATTTTAATGGTTTGAACAGTGAGAATGTGCTTGGTTCATTTCTGACCAATAAAAGACATTTTTCTCCTGGTCTCCTGGTAACATTTATTGGAAAATCCCACGGTTCAAATACAGAAAACATAGTTTCATGATGTTTAGTAGGTATTGGGCCATAATGTTCTTCGATCACAGTTCAGTGGAGATTTAATGCCCTAAGGAAGAAATTGTTGTGATCTTGCATGTAGAAACTAACCTTGTAGCCATTTAGTTACATTCTTTGATAAAATTGGAACAATATGACTCTGAGTTACTCCTCACAATATACCTCTTTTATAAGAAAAATTATATTTCACTATTTTAGTTCTCGTTATATTAAACTCATTGTATTGAATTCCATGCCAGCACTTATATTATAAAATTCAAATCAGTCCAGTAACTAACTTTTAATGCCATATTGGAAGAAATTTCCAATCACAGCTCTTGACTATGGAGAGGAGCAAATTTATAAGTTATGTTATTCTGTATCTTTGTCAAAGTTTGCCCATATTTCTCTAGCAATGTCTAAGATTACAGAAGCATAGAACTCAAAAGTTTGCTATGATTATTTTTGCTGTGTCACTATTTAAGCACACTGAATGGCATTATACATTTCCAGATAGTCTGGAACACAAAGTAGACAATAACAATGATCTTTAGTTTCAGGAGACCCAGTTTAAATTACTCAGTGCCCACTTAAAGAATAGCCTAGTCACTGTGTGACAACAAGAAGGTCTTAAATTTATTTTAAAAAGTTTACTTGCTTACTTACCTGCACTGCACACAAAATGTTAAGTTATTTCATTATTTATATAGGCTTACAGTGGGGTCATCTACAAACAGGAGTTCATGAAATATGAAAAGGATTTAATGTCATCATAGAAACAAAACACACAAAAATGAGTCATAGCTCTGAGAGTCCATTTTACTGCAGTCAGATAAATTCCAAATAGGGGAGAGTGGGGTGAGTTGTGCCAGTTTTTACTTAAAGTGACTATAAAGCGAGGTCATGGCAGTAATGCTTCCAACTAAAATATGTAAATATATTTCAGGATGTTGTGCATCCCTGGGAACAATCACTTTGGATCTGAAATATAGTATTTAGGAAATATAGCTTTCTGAAAAAAAGGGGTCTTGTGCCACAACTTGCCCCCAGTGCGGGGTAAGAATACCTTGGAGAGAATACCTTGGGGTATATTGTGCCATTGATTATAAAGTAAAACAGTATTTTTTGATTTCAGAAACTGTGATGCTATATAAAAGCGAGACAAATTTAACACAAAATTACTTATCTAAGGTTTATTTAAAGTTATTTTACATCGTCAAAGGCCAATTTTATACAAGCCAATTTTGCCACATGAGCACATCAAAAGTCATTGGGTTGGAGCTGAACCCAGGCCTACTGCTTTCTGCCCATATGGCATACGGGTGCCTGCTCTCCCACTGAGCTAAACGTGCATCAAAAAGCATTTTTTAATGCCTATTCAACTCTTGATAATCAGCGACCAGCTTCATGATAAAATCCATGCTGATACATGGATTTTATCATGAAGCTGGTCAAACAAAAAAATAGCACGTCCAATGCTGCTGGAACACTGTATATGTCTTTTTGATGTGTTTCATCTACTGTCCTGCCATCCAGTCAGCACATTTTTCCACGCAAACTTGAGGTTGTAAGGTGGACATCAACCAATGTCTAAAGGACTTTATGGCTATGACCAAAGGAGCAAAGTGCACTGTTTACACAGCAACAGTGTAAGTGCACTGTATGAGATGGTGTTATTCGAAAAGTATTATTTTTTAATTTGCAGAGAAATCAGAAACAAAAAAAAACAAAACAGAGAATTTTCCTTCTCTTTGTCATATTTATCTGAATCAAAAAAGGAAAATAAAGAACATAAAATGGAAGGGTAAAAAGAAGAAAGCACTAAAAGAAAGGGGGAAATTTTGTAATAAAGCCAGCAACTTCCCCAGAGATGAATGGAATTTCAGTGTGTTGTATCTGAAATTACAAATTAGTTACATGACTGCATGCTAGAGTATCCTAGGGATAGTTTAGCATGCAGAGTGTGGGGCGTGAATGTTAGATACAGCAGAAAGTACTTAGACATAGGAAAGAATGTTTATACGACAGTGTGTGAATAAGATTTAAGTACTCAAGCAGAGTAGAAAAGTATTATAAACAAACCATTGCTTATGTGGCAAAACTCATTTAAACATCATGTCAGCTATTGAGGTCTCCTGCAGCAAAGTGCAAGTGGGAGTTCAAAGGACAAGCAGAAAAAACTGAATATATGTGTTAAAGGTAAGTCTTAGCATTTTTTTTTAAATCTCTTGAAGAAATTTTGTTTAAATGTCTCAGATTATTCCAATTTTTATTTTATATGAGAATCATTTTAATGGTTTGCACAGTGACCATTTGCTTGGTTCATTTCTAGAAATGAACAGAATAACATTTTTATGCTCCTGGTGGCAACAGTGTTTCGTGATTCAAGCTTCTGTTTCCTATGCTGGTGTTCATCTCATGATACTTTTCAAAAAACGGGAAGTAATAGGCTGGCTGTATGAGGCTGAAACTGTCAAGTGTAAGTTAATATAAAACATAATCACACAAACATAGACATGGTGCAAGGTAACATTTATTGAAAGACAAGTAATAGATGTAAATCATTGAGTTTTCGGCTTCTGAAAAAAATCCTTATTCTGTAGGAATCTGAGGGCTGATGAGGTCATTTGACATTACTATTACAACATACAGGTACAAGAAAACAGTTATTGAATAATCCACCCACCAAACAAAAAATTACACTGATGAAGAAACTGTTGTGATCCTGAACGTAGCATCCAGATCTCACAACCATTTACATTCTTTAAAGAAATCCCTGGTGCGACGACATGACTCTGAAGCACTTCTCATGATCTCCCTGTTTGATTAGAACAAAAGGCAGTTATTAGACAACACTATTTTGTTATATTTCTCTATTTTAGTTCCCTTTAGATTAACTTCTTTGTGGTATATTCCTGTTTTATACTTTTGGGAACCCATTTTTAATACAATTTTTGGGTAGAGGACAGGAAAGCTGGGACAGACATGCAATAATTTGCCTTGGGACAGAGTCAAACACAGGATTAACTGTGATTGACTTTATACACAGAAAGATATCCTGTTTCCTCTCAGAAAGCAAAACAAAAATCTCAGACAGCAGTTTCCACAACCATCATTAAAGCACAAAATCAGGAAATGTCTTTTGGATTAATGGTGTTTAATCCTTACAGCAAAGTTAAAGACTGAATGCTATGACGACATGTGATTCTGGCCCAACAAATTACTGAATTTTTCATCTGTTTTATAGTATATAGATATTATGAATAAATCAGCCAATTAATGTACCACACAATCATATGACATTTATTCAAAGGTTTGGTTATTTATTTGACATGTGTGTGTTGTGCTTTCTACAAACTTACTTCCAGTAACCAGTCTCAATAACACAAGCAATATCATCAGTTATGTCATCATCAGTAAAAGCTGTAGGAAAAAAAGAAACCATTTTTAATATGCAAAACAAAAAGCAACATTGAAATAATTAATTTGCTAGTTTGCAAGGACTCACCTGTGCAGGAGAGATGACACATATTTTTGGATGGGCAATTCCCTGAATTACAGAACTCTCTGTCAGACAGCTGGAAGAGCCCGTAAAGGTTTTTGGGTTCTGCATCCTCCTCACTGCTCGTTTCATCTTCGTCTTCCATTTCATCGTCATGCTCCTGCTCCTCTTCACTATACTTGTTCTCCTTTTCACTGCTTGAGTCAGCATCCCGCGTTCGTCTTTTTATTCCACTTGTGCTGTTTGACACGAAGGTTGTGTTCCCTGAGCTGATGGTGGCGTTAGCAGTAGTAGGAATAGCACTAGTGTTAGTAGCAGTAGTGGTATTGGTCAGGAAAGTGGT
>VUQG01043118.1:0-20383 GCA_015106755.1 Etia nguti
AGGAACATGTGACCGGCTGTTAAAAACAAAGAGCCTAAACATACAATTTAAAATTAGTAGTCTTTTTACATATAGACAACACTGGTTTGTCTCTTTAGCTTAGGTACTTATTATGCTTGAACGATTCATAGATCAGTGTCAAGTGTCAACAAACCAAAAGAAAAATTCTCCTAAAAACAGCACATGTCAACCAGTGTCTGCTCTTTTCCTTTTGCAGTGAAGTCAGGGAAAATAGAAAATCATTACAAATATCAGTGTAAGCAATTCCATGTTTTTCTACTGTAGAAGGTGCAGAGTAGGAGACATGAACCTTTCCACACAGGGAACGATGGCCTGATGGAGTAATAAACTGCACAGACAGACATTCCTACATTAGCAGTGTCACAGTGACAACAGGGCAACCTGACCACACGTGACCTAAATGTGAAACTGCTGGATAACAGTAAGTTCTGTTAGAGCTGCACAGGAGTGGGTCTCAACTTTTGTGTGTTCATGTTGTTCAGGGTTACCAGTCTCTGCGTCAGCTTGTCAAGCTATCCAAGCTTGAGGTCCCAGAGGAGATCACCCAAGTCATCGAACCTATCAAAGACAACGATGCTGCTATCCGAAATTATGGGATACAGCAAGCAGTGGAGATGTGCCGTGTGCTGCTGGACAGCGGCAAGGTGCCAGGTGTCCACTTTTACACGCTGAATCGTGAAGTTGCGACCATGGAGGTGCTTCGACAGCTGGGCCTGTGGATAGAAGACCCCAGGTCAGTTAATCAAACGTCAATGCTTTTAGCAAAAGTGAGATTCAATGATTCAATCTCGTTGTCATATCTGTTGAAAGTACAAAGTAGTTCTTCTTCAATTCAGAATTAAATGCAGCCCAGGGCAGCAATTAGCTAAAACCTGCGACATGGTCTGTGGCTCTACTGGACACTTAAAAGAGAGAGCTGAAGCTCCACCCAGCTCCACAGCAACAAAGCAAGGAAATAAGAACATTTTAATCCCCCGAGGCGTTTGTGGAACTATGGAAAAAGTGCCTCCTGTTAATTACACTGAAGTCTATTTAAGGAGGGGGCGGGTGGATGAATGACACTCAAAACTGATCTGGTGAAGGATGAGCAGAGTGAAGCTGGATTAGGTGAAGCTAGTGTAGAAGATACTGCTCAAAAGCCTCACACTGCTTTATGAAGAGCTGAGAGACTTTAAACACGACGTGAAACATACGACAGTGTGTGAGGGCCTCGTGAAAAAAAAATATATATTATTGATCATTTTGAGAACAAAGTCTAGATTTTTAGATTAAAGTAATAAAGTTGAAACGTGGAGATTATTATTTTACCCTCTGAGTTAGTGAATCTGTTTTAGTAACAAGGAAGGAAATGATTAGTGTTTGAGCACACAAGCACAGTGTGGTGATGGGTATAAGAACGCAGCTGCATCTGCTCTGATGGGAAAACCACACAGTTTCCTTAATGTGACCCTAATACTCTGTCGTAGAAACAAGACCTGAGGTAATTTAAAAAAAAAAAAAAGACAAAGCATTGCAGAGCTGTGGTGTGTGTTCCATTTGAAGTTGGAAGTTGGAGATTCCAATTTCCCAGTTGGAATTGTCAACTACAATGTCTCCTTGAGTCAGACTTCCAACTGAGAAAGTTGGAAAAGTCCTATAATCCCTGACTCACCATCCAAAATGGCCGCGGTGCTCATAAACACTAGTCAAACATCCGTACAGCCATGTGTATGTTTGACTGGATAAATAAACCATCAGCAGTGCCCTGAGCAGGTTCTATCCATGACTGTGCTGCTGTTTAAGGGCGAAAACCAAGCACTGTACTAGACTGCTACTGATGCATGGATGGATTTACCTTCCTAAGAAGCAAAACATTTCCTGCTTTTCCTTTTCCACTGTTAGTGCTGGAACAGCCTGAGGGGTGACGTCAATCCCAGCTTTGACTGCCGAGCTTTGACCTGCTTAAACAAATGACACACTGCGAAACAGCACATTCAAGTTAAGTTAGCTGACTGGGAAAGCTGCTCTTGAATGAGTGATGTCTGATTCTATGGATTTTGATGTGATAAAATGTATTTATTGGCACTTTTCAAGACATTCGAGGCCGCCTTGCAACAAATGATCAACAGAAGTCGCGAGGAAAATTTGAAATAATTAGATTATAGATGATATAATCAATTTTTATTGATTGATTTTGTAACAGAGGGAGCAAAGTAGCCTTAAATTTCTTTGCAGCATAAGAGTGAAAACAAAAAAACGAGTGTACTGATTTTAACACGATCTCCCAATTATCATCTGCTCTTTCCCTTCCAATGTTGATCTCCTAACATCCTGTAATGAGTCAGGAATGATGCTGCATATACTGCTATAAAGACTGGAAGTCAAACCGTTACCATATTGGGATAAGGAGAGGATATGGTCGATAGTAATGTCCTTTGGGGAGTCTATGTAGCCTTTTCAACTCGCAGCCATACTTCACCTATGTCAGGCAGATCCTCTTCTATCCTATATAATACATTTTTTATATTACAGGCCCAATAGTAATAAATAAAGTAAGGTAAGGCCAAATAAATAATAATATACTAAAATTTATTTTGTATCCTGAGTGTTTCCCAAATCGATTCAGTGTGTTGAGAATTGCTGGGACTGACTTTAAGGGTTCTGCACCATATAAGATAATGTCATGTGTTTAAAGTGATGATGTATGTGAGAGGTCCCCAGGTATCCATACCCAGGAAGTCCTTCGATTGTTGAAAGGCAGTAGCTAAAGGTTTGACGGCGATTGCAAAAAGTACGTGTGATGGGTTACACCCATCTCCTAACTCTGCCATTTAGAAATATTTAGATTGTTGCCCATTGGTAATTAATGTGGTGACAGGGTGGGTGTAGAGGAGTTTCATTCAGGATGTAAAGGACTCTTCGAGGCCCAAAGGCTTTTTTAGCATCCACTGATATAACCCTTTCAGGGGAATAGGATGGGCACGAGTAGACAATAGGAAGGAGCCTTCTAAGATTTGACCTGGAGTTCTGGTTTGAAATGAAAACTTTCCTATCTGGTGAGATTATTTGTGGAATGACTGATTCCAATCTTGTTGCCAAAATCTTGTCTAAGATTTTATAATCCATGCTCAGTAAAGAAATCGGCTAATAGGAAGCAAACTGGAGCAGATCTTTACCTGCGTTGGTTGGAGTGTAATAGCAGCCTGTCATAAGGGAGGTAGAAGATGTCCTGAACATAGCTTGTAACAGTGGGCATCATTCTAATGCAAAGTTCTTGATGCAGGTAATAGTCCTTGCTGCCAGTGATTGTTTTGACAGTAAATTTCGATTTACTTTTACTCAGTCTTTTGATAAAAATGTCACGTAGTTTCAGTCATGATTTAGCCGTCTAAATTCTCGTCATTTTAATCGACTAAATATAAAGTATAAAAATGTGTCGTGTGTTTACCGGTGAGAGTTGCTCTTCACGGGAGTTAGCTGATGAAATGTGAATGTCTAACCTTACTGCACGAGGAGATTACTTCAGACTGGATCACTTCCAAGCTTGTCCCACCTTTCTACAGAACTTCATTAGTTCTGATTGGATCTCACCTCAGTAGGACATTTGTTGACAATATATTTCATCAGTTTTTGTCCTTGTGCGTTAGTTTTAGTTTTTGTCAGAATTAAAAAGGCCGTTGATGAAAGCTATGACAAAAGTTATTGGTCAACAACACTGGAGACTAAAGGGATTACTTAGATTACATTACAGTAATCTAAGTAATCCTTGAGGCGACTGTTGTTGTGATTAAGTGCTGTATAAATAAAGTTGAATAGATCACCAGAGATATATTTCATGACTTTTCCTAAAATAGGTTTGTTCATGAATTTTGAGGTGCCGGGAATGGAAAACTACAAATAAGCACTTATATCAGCTGACTGCTGTGGAGCTGATTTGGGGTTCAGTTAGTAGGTGATCTTTTCTCCATAGGTGTGAACGAGTGTGAATGCTTGTCTGTCTCTCTGTGTTAGCTCTGCCACACATCGGTAACCTGTCAGGGTGTAACCTGCCTCTCACTTTATGATAGCTGGGATAGGTTCCAGCTACACTGTGACCCTGATGAGGATAAGTGGAAGATGGAGAAATTTATTTAAAATGATAATTAAGGCATGCTGGGTTCCTCAGTGTAAACGACTTAAGTTATCGCACACTAAAATATGGTGTTCGCCAGTCATCTTGGATGGAATTTGATTCCTAAAGGAACCACAGTGAGATTTGCTCAAGTTGCAGATCTGTCGATGGTTGTATTGAGTGTTCAGGAGCTCACTGATGCCCATAAACACCATCTACTGACTCACCCCCACGTGCCTGACACATGTTGACATGCTCACCACTGAGGATTGTGTCAATGCACAAGACTCGAGTTGAATCGACCTGTAAGTTCTAACTTCAATTTCGGTGTAATTTTGAATCTGCTCAAAAGGTTGACCATTTTATTGTCATTAAATTACAGTGTTACATCACTAAAGTATTTCAACTTTAATGCTTCGTTCATCAAGAGCTAATGTGTGATTAAAGTATTTGCTTCATTTTATTGAGCAGTGTGTTTTGTAGAGCAGCCCTTTATTTATTTTCCTGCCTGGAGAGAGTGTTCTAGAGGCTGAGAATTTGTTTCTGTGCCAGGCGGCCTCTCCCCTGGGCGGTGAGTGCCCATCCCAAACGGAAGGTAGAAGATGTTCGACCCATCTTCTGGGCTTCCAGGCCCAAGAGCTACATCTACAGAACCCAGGACTGGGACGAGTTCCCCAATGGCAGATGGTAGGTGTCATTTATGAGTTCAACAGATTTCACGTGACGGTCACGATGTCCTTATTGTTACATTTTAGCCATTAAATTAGGGCTGTTCTTGTTAAATTCCTCAACTTATGCAAGAATTTGCATATGAGTTGTGAGTCATGCTGTTGTCCACAGGGATAATCCTTCATCTCCGGCCTTGGCTCTGTTAAGTGACTACAGGAGTTCCATTAGCAGCTGTCCCATGTGATCAGTTTTCTAATGTGTGTTCTTGTAGCTGCAGTTTTTCTTTTTCGGTAATAAAAAACAGGCACACACACTGATGTCCTCATGACCATTGTATTCGCTGTGTTGACAACAAAATTGACATCACTCTGAGCTGAGTGGACCCTGGCAGACGTGGAAAGTATGACGCAAGTTTTAGGCTCACTGTTGCTCAAAATCCCAGCATCAGGAGAGCCTGCTGCTTTCTCCTTTAAATATATGACGGGTGTCTGTGGTCAACAGATTTGTTCTAAAACATTTTAGATCGAAGTTTATTGTTTATATAAACTTAAGTTTTGTGCACATGTTGCTGAAATGAACAGTTTTTTTTCTTCCTTTGCTAATATAAGCAAAGATGCTAACTGGACTCCTCCTACAGATCCAGTGTTTCTCCCAGTTACAATCCTTGGAGTTCTTCAGATGGACTGGTTCTTAAATAGTGCTGTTCTACTCTGCTCGAGCTCTCACGCTGACACTATCAAATGTGTACATGGCGTTTAATTTTATTATTATTATTATTGGTGGTTTTGGTTTTTTTAATCTAATCAATTTCTGGAACCTTGTTCAGCTTTTATTGAACTTTTGCTCAGAGTCTTGCTTTCGTCCTCAGGGGAAATTCCTCATCTCCAGCTTTTGGGGAGTTGAATGACTATTACCTGTTCTACCTGAAGAGCAAATCATCCAAAGATGCACTGCTGCAAATGTGGGGTGAAGAGCTACAGAATGAAGAGAGCGTCTTCGAAGTTTTTACCTGCTACATCACAGCTCAGCCAAATCGCTGCGGACACAAGGTATCCAGGGTGGACCACGGAGCTTGGTCACTTGTAGCTTTCCCAGCTTGTGTTCCTTGTTTGTGTGTGTGGCACCACAGATTTCCTATATGTGTCCTTGGCTTAAGTATACCGAGCTTTTGTCTACTGTATGTTCCAGCTAAATTGGTCTTCACACTTGACTTAACTAACCCAGGCTTAATGTTAGAATTGGCTGGTGTCCCATTGTTACTGTGATTAATTGAACCTGTCCTGAGTGCACCGGATCTGACACTCAGAACATTTTTTTGTTTTTAACTATATCCCATGTAGCCACTGGTTCATCCAGAGCAAGTCTTCTGTATATACCAGCAGTAACAGCAGGCTAAGGCTTTCTCTTCTGCTAGGTGATGTGTTTGCCGTGGAACGATGAGCCTCTGGCCCCAGAGACCAACCTTCTGAAGGATGAACTGGAAAAAGTGAACAGGCGAGGAGTCCTTACCATCAATTCTCAGCCCAACATCAATGGCAAACCCTCCACAGACCCCATTGTGGGCTGGGGACCTCCAGGGGGCTATGTCTTCCAGAAGGTTCAAACACTAATAGTATTTTCTGTGTGTTCAGATGGGGTACTCGGAGTCTGCTCTTTGTAATATGTATGTTATTCAACCAACAGGCCTATCTGGAGTTTTTCACCTCCAGTGAAAATGTGACCGCTCTTCTTAAAGTACTGAAGAAGTATGAGCCCCGTGTAAATTATCACATTGTTAATGTGAATGTAAGTTTGTTCAGAAAGCATCAGTCACTCCATGGTTGTTTGAGTGTGTGTGTATACAATGAATTGGTCATTGTGAATATTTTGCATGCAGGACCGTAACCTGACCAACGCCCCTGAAATGCAACCAAATGCTGTGACTTGGGGGATCTTCCCTGGCAGGGAGATCGTTCAGCCGACTGTAGTGGACCCAGTTAGCTTTATGTACTGGAAGGTAAGAGACTGTCTTCTTTCTGTCCACAGTTTGGGGAATGTTAAAGCTTGTGTAGTGCTTTCAAGCGACTGAAAGATTCAAGGTTGAAGAGACTAATAAAAAAGTATGAATGTGTTTAATGGTAGAGTAGGAGGCAGAGCTCTGGAACCAGCTCCAAACGGTCACAGCAGACGGCTGCCCCTCCTTGATGCTGGTACTGCTGGAGGTTTTCTCCTGTTTAAAGGGAGTTTTTCCTTCCCACTGTCACCAGCTGCTCGCTCATAGGGGCTTATCTGATTGTTAGTTTTCTCTGTATTTTTGTATGGTCTTTAACTTTCAAGAGAGAGTGCAGTGTCATGTAAAAGTCTCACATGTTGTGTTGACCCAGGCTGTTCTCATGTCTTCTCAGGATGAGGCTTTTGCCTTGTGGATTGAGCAGTGGGGCAAACTCTATGAAGACGAGTCTCCTTCTCGGATGATAATTAAATATATCCATGATAATTACTTCCTTGTCAATTTGGTGGACAATGACTTCCCTCTGGAGAACTGCCTGTGGCAAGTCATCGATGATATGTTCGAGCTGCTCGACGCACCTTCAGAGCTTCACGGCGAAGAAACCGTCTGAATAAAGTCTTTTTTTTTTTTTTTTTTTAAAGAAAAGAAAAAAAAACTAAGAACAGTTGATGTGTTGCTTAAAAAATGCCATTAATGTTACAGAGTGTGAATATCAAACTTTAAAGATGTTTTTATTGATGTTTATAAACCTTTGAGTGAATAGGAAACTGATCAATGAAATTGTGCTGTCATATTATCTCCTGATGAGTAATGTCACTCTCAGGCAGATTAACGACGACCTCAAAACATGAATTGTGAACGTTTCACTTTTACTCTCATAAAGAGTTTCTTAATGGCCTAAATGTAAGAATGCTAATGAGTATGAATGATGTGTTATTATAGGTGAGTATAGTATAGTGATCATATATCTGTAAGATGTGTACAAATGTTACACCTTGTGATGAACTTGATCTAATGACAAGAGTCACAGTTAAACCACCTGCTGCCTTATGTACATGATTAATAATACTTATTAAATACTTTTCCTTCACTAACTTAACGTGTGTGTGTGTGTGTGTGTGTGTGGGGGGGGTGGTAGTATGGAGATGGGCATCGACGCTGATCGGTAGTGACAAGTGGCTTTATTAGGTACTAGTGCTAACGTCAAGTTCAAAGTCCAGGTCATACAATAGTACATGACACTCCAGCAGCCAAGTGGCATGTGGGGATTTTCCACATATTGAGTAATTCAACGTGTAAATGTACAGGTCAAAGATGGCTTATTGAACAGATCACCTACATCAGGGAGCCTGTTGAGCCAAGCAGAAGACACATGTAAAGTATAGTTTGTATTCTTGAAAAGATATTAGTAATGGAAAAAGCAACCAAAGTTTAGGATTTTTATCATTTTGCAAAATGTATTTTCCAGTGAGTTTTTTTATTTTAAAAGTCCATTTTAAGTCAGTTTTCTGGGTTCTTGTATCTGTAGAAGCCTTTATGACACGTTGTAATTAAAATAGGTGTCAGGATAATCAGTACTAGTACTAGCTTGCAGTGTCTTTTCAAAATCTACATTCTGTTTTTAGTGATTGCTCAAACAAAATTTATTGCAAGTACAAATGTTGTTGACTGTTCAGTAACATACAGGTGACATACGTACATTGAATGTAATAATTCAAACAAATCCAAACAGGCAACACAGCATCGCCTGTGCAGGAGGATGCTGAACATGATAGAGAAGGACAAAATAATTGGTTTTTGTTCGCCCACTTGTTGAGGAGATGGGGTACGTACAGACATGTACAGATACATACCCTGTGATCATAATAAGATTAATGTGTACTGCACAATCTACCCATTCCTGGTACTCCCAGTATTTCATTAACTGAACCTGTTCAACAAGTATTAGTGTTTCTAATCACCGTGTCCAGGCCCATAAAAAGAACTACAGGTCCCATCATGTCTTACAAGTCACGTCTGCTGTGGTTGGCCCCAGGCCCCTAGTTCCTCTAAAGACCAGCAGGGGGAGGCGTGCAGCTCCAGCGAGCTCAGCTCTGCCTTGTAGCAGCATGTGAACCATGTAATTATACACCCAGTCACCAATATCCAACACTGACACTTTGAACTTATGTATGGGACAGTAGTGTGTCATGGTTAATGAGGTGAATGCCTCAATGATAGTTTAATGACCACTAACTGTGTAACACAACAAAGCACATCTTTTACAGTTTTTCACATGTTTTAAAGCTTTTTTGGAGACCTGGAATTTAAATGTGCTTGCCTATAAAACACTTTCTGTTGTTTCAAATCTCTTATGTAAATAAATAATATAAATAACAATGACTTGACCTTGGTTAACACAAAAGGCCTACATTGAGGCATTTTCACAGTTCATGTTTGAGGTCTATTTTTTCACTTGCAATAAAATAAACACATTTCAGTGGGCCAAATGTATTATTTGAATGTCTAAATATACTATATGGGTAAGGTAATGTTGCTGAAAAAGATGTCTTTGTCATGGTCTGTCATGTGTTTATGTAAATTGGTGGTCTCAGTAAATAGTTTCCTTCCCACACGCATTGATGTTTGCAGTGTTTTCACTGAGAACTGTAAAATACCTCTACAGCATGCTTGTCTTTCTCACTCAGTGTCCAACATGTCTGTGCAGTGCTGCTGTGACTGCTGTGAGAGGGAGCAGCAAAGTGTGTTTGCATGAGAATAGTGGTGTTTTCACAGATATGTCTATTCCCTAAATAAAGGGAGCACTGTACTTAACGTAGAGGAGAGAAACTGAAACATAAGTTTTGATCCTGTAATGCTAGTATACATATATTTAATGATATTATTTAAATATTTAAAAGCAGAATGGGAGGCAGAGCCTTCAGCTTTCAGACCCCTCTTCTTTGGAACGAGCCTCCAGTTTGGATTCAGGAGACAGACACTTTGTCCCTGAACCTGGTTCAGCTGAAGGTTTATTCTAGTTAAAAGGAAGATTTTCTTTCCACTATTGCAAACATAGGGGGCCATCTGGTTGTTGGGGTTTTCTCTG
The DNA here is from genome assembly GCA_015106755.1 of Etia nguti. Lineage (NCBI taxonomy): Eukaryota > Metazoa > Chordata > Actinopteri > Cichliformes > Cichlidae > Etia > Etia nguti. Next base: position 9,859 of record VUQG01043118.1, read on the forward strand.
TATTAATAAAGGATATAAAACGGCTTGAGTTCACTGTTGCTGTGATTTGGCACTATATAAATAAAATTGAATTGAAAAATGAGTGATAGAGATCTAGCAATTCAATTTGTTTAATGTTTAATTAAAGTATTAATGTTTCAGATAGTTAGAGCTTTGTCATCATGGAGCTGCACACCATGAATATATTTAGAAAGTGGTATGGCTGTTCTCGGTCACTGTGTGGTTAGATTTAGGCACCAAAATAATTGGTTAGGTTTCACAGAGAGTATAGTTGAGGTTAAAATACATTTTTCAATATAAACCACAGGCTAAGAAGACTAACTTCTTTTCAACAAGATTCTTCGTCTATGCTTTTTACTTAAATTGAATTGAAGGGGAAAAAAATTCAAAGCACTGGAGACTCTCCAAATAAATTCTACAGGCAGAGTGGGAACATACAGGGAGAGGAAACACTAACATGCATTTGCAGTGAGGCCACACAATGCAGAAGCAAATCAAGAAGCTAGGCTCATGTGCCAGTAATTTTGAAAAGTTAGTGACTGTCATCATTCGGTTTACAGTTATTTCTAATACAGCCATGCTTCCCACAGATATGATCAGCCTCGTCAGTGAGAGCGACATTAAAGTCAAGCTTCATGTACATCACACCCAGTGCCATTTTATAGGTATTAATTTAATAACTCAGTAAGACAAAAAATCTAATATTAAACTTTGTTAAATTTCATGGGTTACAAGTTTTTTCTGTATGACACACTTGTAAACACATTTGTAGTTCTAACATATTACGTTTGACGAAAGTCTTAATTATTAAATAAAATCAAATATATATAAAAAAGCACACAACCAAGATTTTCTATCACCTATCAAACATGAAACAGTCCATCTAATGTTTTATACTATTAACTCCAAAACTGAAAGAGGTGTGTGGGCAAAAAGAAAAAAAAAAGGTTCAAAATTCTATTTCCTGTAATAAAAAAGGAGAGGATTGTATATAATGATTCCATATACTTAACCCTGCTTTTTTTCTGTCACAAAATGACACTTGGTTCATTTTGAAAGCCTATTGGGATGTCATTTTTACCAGTGACCAACAGTTTGCTGTGCTACAGATCAAGCCCACGGTAAGTCTGTGTGAAAGCCCTTACAGTGTGGATTACTGGCTCTAACATTAATTGATGAAATATTTAAAACATGGAAAACAGTGCTCCCTACATGTACAAACTTTCAAAGATCAGGGTCATCCCCCCTCAGGGTGTTGAATTCTTCCGGGGCTGAGTACTTGTCAGATCCCTGACCTGCTGTCTGGCGGAAGCCCGCTGCAATCTCATCAAAAGTGCAGCCCTTGGTTTCTGGAACCTTGAAGTAAGTGAAGACGAAGAAGCCAAGCAGCAAGATGGTGAAGATGATGAAGACGTAGGGGCCACAGAGTTGCTGTATTAAAGGGAAAGGTTCAATTTTGTTGTTGTTGCTACTTGCAACAAGCTAAAATTTACATTGTATATATATATATATATATAGATATAGATATATATATATATACACAGCAGAAACAGTTTAATTACTACTGCCCCAACATTTGAAGTATGGAAGTGGGAGTAGTCCTCATTTTTACTGAACATACTGAATGTCCTTACATTTTATGTTTTAGTGCCCAGTTGTAATAAATCAGTTTTAATCTATAATTATTAATAGCCATAGAGATATGAGAGGATAAAAATGCTGTGCTTGATAAAATGATGAGCAGTTACTCATTTGGGTTTTGACACTATGAAAACTCAGCTTTGATTTTATGACCAATCATGACACTCAACATGGAAGCTATATCAGTTTAAAATGGAAGTTAGTGGTTGCTTTCTGTGCGAGTCTGAAATCAGATTGCAAATACAAAGTTCAAGTGATCAGTGTGGGACTTCCAATGGAGTGATATAAATTTAGTATCCAGAGATACCAGATGGCACAGCCAGTCTAGTATGACACTGTACAATGGGGTCTAAACCAGCTCCAGTCAACCATGGAAAAAGCCAGTATGCATCATCATCTCAAGACAGAGGAGCAGCTTCAGTTCAATATTAATTCAATTAAGTCAGTTTGAATTATATAGCATCAAATCACAACAACAACAACAGTTACCTTGGGACACTTAGTTCAGTGACAGCCTGTTGTCATTTTCTAATTTAATTTAATTTATTAAACTTAATATTGTGGGGTCTTACCTTACAATACAAACCAGCTTGAGGTGACAGTTGTTGTGAATTGGAGCTATACAAATTGAATTGCACATGGTCCACAAGACACTTATAGAACAGGACTTTCCTAGACTGGTGCTCAGAGTGTACTGCTTGGATACTTGAGCCAAATAAAAAAAAAGCAGATCTTTTTTTTTTTTTTATAAGGGCAGTCAATTCAAACTGAATTGTAAATTCTGATTTGATTTTCTCTTGTTAGAATGCATATTCACAGAGTTTTTATGTTCACAGGATTATACCTGTAGCCAACTGAGAGTCTGTTGTTGTCTAATCCATGGAGCAAAAGCACTCTATGAGTTGTACAATTGAAAATAGGAGCCCCAAAACAAACAAACATAATTTTAAATAAAAGCTGTCTTACCTCAATGTACTGGAAGCACATCCCCACTAAGAAGTTGGCAGACCAATTGGAGAAACCAGCAACTGCAATGGCAGCAGGACGGGGCCCTTGGCTGAAGAGTTCAGCCACAATAAACCATGGGATGGGGCCGGGGCCAATTTCAAAAAAGGCTACAAAACTGAAGATGGCCACAATGCTAATGTAAGACATCCATTTTAGCTGGTCCTTAAAGCAAAGCATATCACAGAAAATCATCACTTTCATGGTCTATTTTTTTACATGGTCAGATTTTTATTACTCTTGATCTACAATAACATTGTAGCACTCCTATCGTTTTATTCAAAAGGCCTGCTTTCAGTAATGGTGACCACAAACACTTACCAGCAATGCCATGGCCACAGTTAGAAAAACTGCTGAAACAGCCATTCCCATCAGACCAATGAGGTGAAGGGGTCTCCTGCCCATACGCTCCACCACAAACAACTACAAGACATACAGATGTTATAAAATGACAACATAAACCAAAAATAATACTGGTATTCACAGTGTGGGTAATATCAATTGATCATAACTGTAATCCATTAAGAAATATATATATATATATATATATATATATATATATATATATATATATATATATATATATATAGAGAGAGAGAGAGAGAGAGAGAGAGAGAGAGAGAGAGAGAGAGAATAAAATGGAATAAAACTTCTCAGTGCAACATGATGTACCCACAACCCACGCAGCCAGTCCAGGCACGGGCACAGATGGTAGCAGAGCTAGTCTCTATGCAGCAGGAGCAGGTGTTGGTGAACCAGCACCAGCACCATTCACAAATATCCTATAGTCCCAAATAAAAGGCAAAAAGAGTTAGGGCTGCGGTTGGCTCCTGCCTTGTGCATCCTGTAATTTTGGGAACCCATTAGCCATGGTTTAATAACTTGGTGGTACAATATTTAGGGATGCGCTCACAACAGATAGGGGCATGGGATGCCTGTGCTGCGCTCAGTGGTAACGGGGTCATCGGACACTGACTCCAGCGAGGAGGAGACAGCAGAGCCTTCTCAGGAGACCTCGCTGGTTCTGGTAATTTGCTCCTTGGAAAATTTTGCAGTGGTGCAGACTTGTGACAACATGCTACGCTCAGACTTTGATCAAGTTATAAAGACTGATGGTTAAATGGGGCACACTGACTAACACCCCCCCAGATTAGGGACAAATTGTATCGAGTGAGCCGTGACTCTCACACAGAGTTCTTTGCAGTATGGGAGGTACCCCATGACAGGATTGTCCGCAGTGCCTGTACAACAGAGGGACTTGGCTAAGAAAATGCTGACAGTAATACCTGGGCAGAGTATACGGTGTCACCCCCATCTCTTAAAACAGCAGTACACAGAGGGGAGTAGAGTACTGAGCTGGTATGGTGGAAACAGAACAGCTGACGCAGAGGAGCATCAGCTGTACTAGCCAAACGTAAACATGTAAATAAGAGGGAATTTGCAGTAATCCAACAGTCTCCTGTATTGCCTCATCAGCATCATTCCTATTACAAAAGCTATTATTTTTACATTCTGAAAAATATTGAAGAAATATAAAACCCCTCTGTAAATTGCCAACTTACCGTGATGGAGGGGTTTGTGTGCAGTGATCCCAGAAGCTAACTTTTCAGGGGGCTTTTGGTTTTCCCTCTGGTAAGGTCTTCCATGGCAAATTAACCTCAGTTGAGGGGCCAGACAAAGAGCTATTCAACTGACCCTTATGAGTGATACAAAAAGCAAGAGACCTGTGTATCCTGCCCAGGATAGGGTTACCGGGGTCCCAACATGCAGCCAGGGCTTTGGGGGGAACTCGAGACTGCCCGGTCTTTGCCCATGGGGACTGGCTGGGCACAGCCCAAAGAAGCTACATGGGCCACCCTCCTGTAGGCCCATCACCTGCAGGAGGCACCGTAGGGGTCAGATGCATTGTGTGCCAGGTGGCGGTCAAGGGCGGGGGCATTGGCCCCTATCACAGCTGGCTATTGGGACATGATCTCTCTGGTGGGGAAGACGCATAACTCACAACTTTATTAGGGGAAGACGGCTGAGCTAGTCTGTGAGGCTGAGAGATACCGACTAGATATAGTTGGGCTAAACTCGACACACAGCTCAATCTCTGGGACCCGTGTCCTGGTGATGGGATCAACTCTGTTTCCGTCTGGAGTTGCCCTTGGTTCAAGGCAGCAGGCAGGAGTGCGGGCAGTAAAACTTGTATCTCTATGGTTTGCTGCATGTACATTAGCGTTTTTGCCAGAGGATGACAGGGTTTTTTGTTTTTTTTGCCTGCGCCTTCGGATTAGAGAATTGATCCTCCCAGTTCAAAATACCCAGCCTTGTTGGAGTCACTAGGTGGGGTGCTTGAGGATGCCTGTTGACTCTACTGTCTTACTGAGAGACTTCAATGCTCATTTGGGCAACAAAATTGAGATCTGGAGGGACGTGACTGGGAGGAGAAGCCTACCTGATCTGAATCAGAGAGGTGTGTTTTGTTACTGAACTTCTGTGCAAATAACAGTTTGTCCATAGCGAACACCATGTTCAAGCATACGGATGACCATAAGTCCATGTGGCACCAGTACACCCTGTGTCGCAGGTCGATGATCAAATTTGCAATCGTATCATTCGAACTGCACCTGTAGATTCTAGACACTTGGGTGAAAAGAGGAGCTGAACTGTCAACTAATCACCACCATGTGGTCGGGGGAGGATGCTGGACAGAAATGGCACACCTAAACATTTTGTTTGGGTCCATAAGATCTTCAACTCCACCTCCTGTGGACAAAGGGGACAACTCGCCCATAACTGGGAGTAATGTCAATGTCACTGAGGCACAACTCTGTAGCCGGGCCTCTGGGGTGGATGAGGCTCACCCTGAGTTCCTAAAGGCACTGGATGTTGTAGGGCTTTCCTGGTTGACATGCCCCTACAACGTTGCATGGAGACCTTGAGCAGTGCCCCTGGACTGGCAGACAAGATGATCAGGATGGTCCCCATCTTGAAGAAGGGGTACCAGAGGATGTTCTCCCACTACAGTTGGATCACTATTATTATTATCCCACAACAAGGTGGGAAGATTGGCGGTTCAGTCTCTGACTGCTCCAGTCTGTATTCCACTTATACTTTGGCAAGATACTAACCCCAAGCTGCAGAGACCCCTGATCTTCAACTTCCACCTCCAACACAGCTTTGACAGCATTCTGAGGGATACTGGGGACATGGTCTAAATGGACCATTTCCAGCACCTCCATTGCTGAAGCTACTGCACTGAGCTGCAACCACATGGTGGTTGGTGCCTGTGCTGATGGTAACCCCTGAACCAGATGGTGGTTACCAGAGGTGAAGGGAACCATCAGGGCTGAAGAAGGAGTCCTATCGGGCTTGGTGATCCTGTGGGACTTTGGAGGCAGCCGATAGGTACCGATCGGCCAAGCGGAACGAGGATCGGGCAGTGGCTGAAGCAAAAACTCAGTTTTGGGAGGAGTTCGGAGAGGCCATGGAAAAAGACTTTCAGACTGCCTCAAAGAGATTTTGGCAAACCATCAGGTGACTCAGGAGAGGAAAGTCATGCTCTACCTCCACTGTGTATAGTGCGAGTGGAAGGCTGCTGACTTCAACTTGTTGGGCAGTGGAAGGAATACTTCGAGGACCTCCTTCCTCACGTCTTCTGTAGAGGAAGCAAAGTCTGGGGACAAAGACCATCACCAGGCGTGAGGTCAGTGAGGCAGTTAAACAATTCCCAGGTGGCAGGGCCATTTAGGTGGATGAGGTTCACCCTGAGTTCCTCAAGGCTCTGGATATTGTAGGGCTGTCTTAGTTGACACGCCTCTATAATGTTGCGTGGAGATCAGGGGCAGTACCTCTGGATTGGCAGACCAGGGTGGTGGTTCCCATCTTCAAGAAGGGGAACTATGGGGGGATCACACTCCTCAACCTCCCTGGGAAAGTCTATGCCAGGGTGCTGGAAAGGAGAGTCCACCCGTTAGTCAAAGCTCAGATTCAGGAGGAACAATGTGGTTTTCATCCAGGTTGCAAAACACTAGATTAGCTCTTTACCCTCTCAAGGATACCTAAGGGTGCATGAGAGTTTGCCCAACCAGTCTACATGTGTTTTGTTTGCTTGGTGAAGGCATTTGACCGTGTCTCTCGGAGTGCTCTATGGGAGCTGCAGCTGCAGTAATGCAGATGCTATACTGGTCCATCGTGGTGAAGAGAGAGCTGAGGGTAAAAGCGAAGCTCTCAATTTACCAGTTGATCTATGTCCCCACCCTCACCTATGGTCACAAGCTTTTGTAGTGACCAAAAGAACAAGATCATGCATACAAGTTGTAAAAATGAGCTTTTCTCCAAAGGGTGGCTGGCTTCTCCCTTAGCAATAGGGTTCAGCCATCCGCGAGGGTGGCACAAGCTCATATATTTGAACAACGCTAACATGTCTTTGGGCGATAAAGCTGTGAGTTATGCATCAAGTTATACAGACTAAAAGGTAGGTATCTAAAATAGAATAATTTTGCTCTGCAGGCTAAAATTCAAAGTTCCACAACAAATTTACTACATAGAGTCTTCCACAAATAAATACATTTCTTGATCAGTAGGGCAATACTGAATCTTGTTACTAGCATTAGTTTAGCCATTACATTCATTTGCCAGGGTGAGATCTCTTCATCACTAGCAACATTATATGTTATAATATTACACATTAAAAGCACAAGATGGTTGTTAAAAGTCCTCCTGCCAGGGCATGCATTACCTGCATGGGAGGAGCATGATTCCCCCAGGGGCCAATAGCCAATCAGAGTGTGCACCCGTTCTCTCCTTGCTGTGGCAATTAAAAGTGTAGTCGGAGAGTAACGCTGCTGCAGGCAAGTTATGGACTTGGATTGAACCGGACTAAGGTGGGCAAGTGTGCGTTCATAGAAGCAGTAACTCACATTGGGAACGTATTTTATTTCTGTTGCTGTTAATGTACCAATGTAGACATCTGTTACTATTGCCTTGTGTGTTAGCAGCTATGCTGTAGGAATAAAGTAAGTAGTCTGGATGGGACATCAGAAATTGATGGGAAGAGGACACCAAAACGTTGCAGCAGGAGAATAAAAGGTTGAGAAGCGAACAGGAAGCCTTGCTGGAGGCACTTGACCAGCTGAGACTGCAGAATGCGGAACTGGCTAAAAAAGGTGACCAGAGAATGGGGCAGCTTCACCCCCAGGCTACAAACGAGACAGAGCAGTTACGTGAGCAGCTCAACCATCTCAGCAGTGTTATTACTCAGTTGCAGAGTGCATATGACACACGAGCTCCTCAACAGTTAGAGCAAAGGGACCAGTCTGCAAAGCTGGATCGGTCCGGCAGTCCTGGCCATCACAGTGGAGCGGAGTCTGATGGTGGCGAAAAACTGCACGCAGCTTCAATCCGAGGAGTTAAGGGACACATTCTCCCGGGACTTGATATGACAATGCCAGATGACGGGTCTCTGCGGGAGCCAGATACAGGTTGTCAGCACCCTTTAGAACATACAGCAACACGCTGGCATTCTCCAGAAAGGTACGCTGTTCTCTCCAGACACCTTACCTGTCAGCATCGGACACCCAGCACGCTCGACGTGGAAGTGGTGATTACTCACCTGAGGGTTTCACCTTGTCAGAGAGGAAACAGCATGCAGCATCATTGTGTCACCCTCGCAGTTTGGACAGGGATTATTACCGTTTCCCAGAGTCACCAGCTGGAGGTTGGGATGGCCCCCGTCGTGATTATGGGTCGCATTACCAGCCCCCTCCAAGACCCGCTCACTCGGAGTACTATTCGTACTCTAGATCCAGACCGCAGAGCCCGGTGGGGGGTCAGGAGCGCTACTATTGTGGGCCAGCACCTACAATCCAAGATTTTGTACACTCAAACCCACGAGAGTTTGCAAGGCTGAGGATCGCATTGGAAAATATCCTCCCAGCAGATGCAACAGAACGGTTCAAATTCCAAATACTGGTAGACCATCTTAAGCTGGAGGAGGCCTTGCTTATTGCTGACTCCTATAGCCATTCGAGACACCCTTATACCAACACAATGGATGCCCTCAACCAGGATGGGCCACCTGTTATGTCAGGAGATACCAAGACCTTCAGGATGTCTGTGCTAAAGGTACGCTCCCTGGTCAGTATGCTTGCACAATTAGGAAGGAAAGGAATTGTGGAGCTGGAATGTGGGTCCCACGTGTCAAGGTTGCTTGAAAAACTGCCGCATGATTTGAGGTCCAGCTTCCGTCGATATATTCATCCTCAAAACATTCCCATTCCTACACTGACTGACTTCTCACACTGGCTTGAATATGAGCTGCAGGTGCAAGTCGACACGGCACGGTTCAGCTCAAAGAAAGCAGTGTTTCCGAGAGGAGAGGAAAGGAGGAAGTTCACCGGTAAGACAACCACAATACTGTTGAACACTGAGCCCCAAGGATCTGGTGCCTCTCCAACAGCGGCAGCAGCTAAACATAATGGGAAGAAGTATTGTCCTTATTGTAACAGCATCGATCACTCTTTAAACAACTGCTCTAATTTCAGACAGCTACACAAAGCACAGAGACAGCACTGGATCAAGAGTAACAAGCGGTGCTGGCGCTGTGGGAGGACCCACCATGCTGCAGAATGCGATCTAAAGATGCGCTGTAAGACATGCAACCAACGACATCTCCTTGTCCTCCATGAACTCAATGACAGGTCCGCTAACAATGTACAAGCCTCCCAGACCTCTTCTGCACCAACAGACTCAGGTACTACACGAGTGGGAGAGGAAGTGTTGTACATTGACAAACCACTAGGAGGATGTAAAGTCCTATTGAAAATCAGCAAAGTTTTACTGAGGAATGGCGATCGAGTCCTAGAGACTTATGCTGTCTTGGACGATGGGTCTGAGCGGACCATCCTTCTCAGCACCACTGCGCAGCAGTTAGGGTTAAAGGGGCAGCCCGAAGAATTACCGCTGAGAACCGTGAGACAAGAGCTCCATGTCCTCCAAGGGGAGGCTGTCTCCTTCCGCATTTCTCCTGCTTCCCAGCTGAGACGGATTTTCAAAATCAACCAAGCTTTCACAGCCAAGACACTTGGGCTAGCAGAGCACACTCACCCAGTGGATGCCCTTAAGCAGAAATATCATCATCTCAGGGGTCTGGCGCTGCAAGAAATTGACAATGCTAAACCAGTGTTGCTAATAGGATCAGACCACCCGCATTTGGTCACCCCAGTGGAGCCAGTCCGACTCGGCCCCCCAGGTGGGCCTTCAGCTGTCAAGACACGCCTTGGCTGAACCTTACAAGGGCCAACTCAAGGTGTAGTGCAGCAATTGAGAGAGCAACAGTGCTATTTCACCACCTGTCAGTCCCCAGGGGTAGACCTGCTGCAAGATGTTGAAAGACTATGGCAAATTGATGTGCTACCCTGGCGCAGTGCCAAAATCGGCAACAGGTCACGACAAGACCAAGACGCTATTAAGCTTCTCGAGACTAAAACGGAGAGAGTAGAGATAGGGGGAGTTCAATGGTATGCAACACCACTCCTACGAGCTCCTAACATGCCTACCCTGTCTGCGCCTAAGGAGGCTGTACTCCCTCTGCTCCGCAGCACAGAGCGGAGGTTGTTAAAGTCACCAGAGAATGCCCTTTGCTACGCAACTGAGATTCAGAGACTACAACATGAAGGTTTTGTTGTCAAGCTTGAACCTGGAGCTTACAACTCTCCTGCTAGCTGGTATATCCCTCACCACATGGTGCAGCATAACGGCAAGAATCGATTTGTGTTTAATTGCTCATTCCAGTTCCAGGGGCAGAGCCTCAATGACCACCTCCTCCCTGGACCTACTTTGGGGTCAACCCTCCTGGCAGTGCTTTTGAGGTTTCGACAGCATCCCTTCGCCT
>VUQG01043119.1:0-10024 GCA_015106755.1 Etia nguti
TCCCTTGCCACTGAGAGTACACCTTGGCTGGTTCTGTGGAGAACAGCTGGTTTATTCTCCTGCCTTCTATCTCTCTGGTGTACCTTCTCAAGCGGCTGGCCAAGGCTGTGAGTCTTTGCTTGGCAGTTTCCAAGGCCTCAGGTATGGACAGCTTGCTGTATTTGTTATGCACCTTCTTTGTCGCACCTTTCTGCAACTCCGATAGTTGGCTAACCTCCCTCCGTGCTACTTTGATCTTGCCCTCTAGCCTCCTTCTCCATGGAGGGTACTGCTTCTTGTGGCTGTTCAACTTATAGCCAAGCATCTCACTGATCACTGCTGCCGTAGTATAGATCAGCTTGTTAGTTTTAGTAATGGTGGCGGTAGGTATCGTCCGTAGTGCTGCATTCACATCATCTAGTAGATCTTCTGAGGGTACTTCACGAAGTCTTGGTAACCGGCTATGGGGGATCCAGGTTTCAGGTTGCTGTGATTATATCTTTCAGGTCAATTCCTCTCGCACTCAATGATCCTTCTTTGATCGCACTTGGGGCTTGGTACCCAATCTCGTGATAATATCATCCCCCTGACCTGGTGTCCTGGCTCCCCCTTGCCGTAGCATTTTTTGTTGTACCTCGTCAATCTCTAGCTGTGAGAGCAACAGAACGGACACCAGCCACTCCAACCCGAGGAGTAGGTACAGGTGCAGGAGTGAGCTGGTTAATGGCCACCCTCACCCTAGGAGCCGGGACAGGCAACGACTGGGCAGCTTCTCTCCCCACCCAAGGAGCTGGTATGGGTGCTGGTATGGGTATAGCATAGCCTCAGCCGGCCTGGAAACTGGAGCAGGGACCAACTGGGCCCTAGCCCTCCTCACCTGGGAAACTGACAGCAGCCGCCCTGGGAACAGGAGCATGGAGAGGCAGAGGAGCAGGCTCAGAAAAAACTTTCTTTGTGTCTTCAGACCCTGAGTTAACAGACTTATGGTTAACAGACTTGGAGTTAACAGACTTGGGAATAGTAAGTCCTGGCATGGAAGGAGCGGAATGAAAATAGTCTTTTTTGTTCAATTAATCAGCAGCCTCAGAATAAACAGTCTTGGATTTGACAGTCTTAACAGTTTTTGAAGAGTGCTTATTGTTTTTACTATTAACGAACTCGTGAGGAGCATGAGAAAAATAGTTATTTTCACTCACCACCCCTACCTGAAGCAGACGAAATATGATTTGGTTGCCGGCGGAGCAACAGGTGGAAGGTTACAGCAACTCCAGGGACCCCCCCAGAGCTAAAAGAGTCCCGTGTAATATGCACTCGTAGTCGGGGGTGAGCCATGACCTGAGCTCTTCCTCCAGCTGGGCAAAGGCTCCTGCTCCTCTAAGGAAAAGACAGCCTTCTCCACTCCGTACGGTTTGTACGATTTCCAACTTCCATTCGGCTTATTTGGAGCCCCTTCCACTTTCCAGTGTCTCATGGAGTCTGCGCTGCGGCAACACACGGAGGTGTGGTCTTTGGCTCTGCTGCAGGGGAGAGGTGGTGCAGCAAGCTCGGGGGGCAGTACCAGGAAGTCTGGCAGGTCAGCTGCATTCCATCCAGTAATCATGATCTCCCCTTTTTCATTGACACCAGGACCTGAGTGTAAGTGTACACAACTGAAAAACTGTCTGGCTGGAGTCAGAAAGCAAAACTGTTCACTGTAAATAAAACTTTTCACAAGCACGCTGCGGCTCGTGAGTCATGACTGGGGTTTATAGCATCTTTGAAAAAAAATTATCTGAAAAAAACTTTTTTATTTTAGTCTGACCCCAGTCGAATCCGAGGAGGAATGTCATGAAGTTGCAACCCTAAAAAATCAAATGGAAAATTTCCACTTTGTTCTTATAGACAGCGCTTTGAGTACTCCGGGAGAGTAGAAAAGCGCTATATAAGAATCAGTCCATTTACCATTTACCATTTACAACAGATAAAAGTACTGGAACACACTAATGAAGTGTCAAAGGTGCTGTAGGAAAAGGATGTAGACATTCCAAAAAATCTGTCTCCTGCAAAGCACAATCAATGCCCTGTCTCCATTCTGAAATGACTACAACAAGTCAAGTATACAATTCTTGCAGACAGATGGGAAGTGCAGTGTAAATTCATTGAAATAATCAAAAGAAGCATGAAATGCCACTTTGATTAATTTTTTTCAGGATAAAAGGCTGACTGATGGGGATAGTTATATCCACATCAAGCCTACAGTGCCAGCCTAAACATCATCATCATCACTCAGGTCTCACAAAGGTTCACTTTTGAAGTGTGAAATTATTCTGATCCACACTCAGACGTGAATGTTATACATGTGTTTTACACTCTGATGTTCTTTACCAAAGCATACTACACCTGGTGGATCACTACCACAGAAATTTATCATCAAGTTTTTTAAAACAGCTTTGAAATTTCATGAACTGTTTCAGGTCATAGATAGCAAAAGAATTGCTTGTGAAGGATCTTGCCAATATGCTCATTGTCAACAACAACTGAATGCCTTCTACATTCAGTGATGTTCGCACTGCCTTCTTGATTTACCTCACTATACTGCTAACTGTTGCAAGTGCAGAGCATTTATTTTCTACACATATATTGACAAAGACTTGTCAATATATGGATTTTGTATTCAAAAATTTCTACCACTTATAGTTGAAAATAATGTAATGTGTGTGTGATATATGTAGAATCTCATCTTTTGGAATTTTTTGTTGAATATAATTTCATAAAGGAGTGTGCTTGTTTGGTAGAGTCCATTCAGTTTGTGATGGTGTGTGGTTAATGGGCTTCTTTCATCTTTCATTTGTTCAGTGTTTATATGCATTGCATTTGTCTTTATGTTACTTTAACAACACTAAATCTGCTTTGGGCTTGTGGTAGCCTAGTTAAAAAACATATGTGAGTTTATCACTTTGCTGAAGAAACGGTGGAATGATGGTGTTAATATCACTGATTAATTCTAAAAGATGTCATAGTGTGTGTGAGAGAAAAAATGTGACATTGCATGTTTGCTTGGGAATTTCATAGTGTTAACACAGCGATGAAGGAAGGAGTTGAACATTATATCCCTATGGTTGGGCCCCTGGTGTTGGCGCGCGCGTGCCGCCTCGACCCCGTGAAGCTCTCCGTCGCTTGGGAGGAGTTTGCGGCCATGGAGCGCCTCAGCATTGTGCAGCGCTCGAATAGTGCCTGGGCCTCTCCACTACACATGGTGCCCAAGTCGGACGGGCGTTGGCGGCCATGTGGGGATTTTCGCCGTTTGAATAATGTCACGGAGAACGACCGTTATCCCATTCCCCACATCCAGGATTTTTCCGCACATCTCTCTGGGACCTCGATTTTTTCTAAAATTCCCGTGCGCGCTGAAGACGTTCCCAAAACCGCTGTAATTACCCCCCCTTTGGCCTATTCGAGTTTTTGCGCATGCCGTTCAGCCTGAAAGGCGCCGCTCAGACTTTTCAGAGGTTGATGGACTCTGTCGATGGACGGTTGATGGACGTGGGCTGCCTTTCTTCTTCGTGTACCTAAACGATATATTGGTGGCCAGCTGCTCAGAGAGTCAGCACGCGTCCCATCTGCGTCAGGTTTTTCAGGGCTTGGCGGCACACGGCCTGATTAACCCTTCCAAGTGTCAGTTCGGGTTGCTGGTTCTGGATTTCCTGGGGCGGCCGACGGTGTGGTGCCGTTCCCGGACAGGGTCCTGGCCATTTCAGCTTTTCCCCTTCCCATGTCGGTTAAGGTAATGCAGGAGTTCTTGGGGATGATCAATTTTTACAACCACTTTCTCCCCAGAGCTGCTCACCCGCTGCAGCCACTGTACACGACATTGAGGGGTAAAACCACTAAAGAACCTGTCGACTGGTCCCCGGAACGCATCGAGGCATTTTCCACGGCTAAGTCCGCGCTGGCTGCGAAATATAACAAAACAAAAACAATAAAAAAAATTAATTATTATTAACAAAAACTAGAGCTAATAACTCAATTAATTTTCTTCCACTTATCCAATTCAGAGTCAGGGGAAAGGGCTGGAGCCTATCCCAGTTGATATGGTGAGTGACATGGTACACCCTGGGCAGGTCACAAGACCTGACAGCACACTCAGTCATGGATTAAAAATATGACAGAAAATACATGCAGATAATAATTTAACCCGCCACAACCACCAAAACAATAAATAAATAAAACAAAAAAAGAACCAAATCAAGACTATTAAATAAACAGGAATTTAATTTCCAACACTCAAAACTCTGGTTCCAAGATCCAATACTGTGATAATAATCTAGCAATAACTGGCATAATGAAACCCAAATTAATAGAAAACTATTGACCAACTGTGTGTGAGATAGTGAGTGTGAAAAAGACCAAGTGTGATGATGAGTTTGGAATCAGAATCAGAATCAGAATACTATCCCAGAGGAAACTGTGTTGTAAAAAAAGAGAGGAGGGTGATTATGTTTTTCACTGAAAGAGATTAGTGGGAGGGGAGAGATAAATCAGCTTTATGAGAAAAGGTTCTCATCACAGAGCTGCAGCTACCTGATGATGGAGATACAGAAAGGAGATGAGCTGTGTTTTCCCCAACTCCTCAACAGTTCCTGCAGGAAGCCAACACTTCTCTGGTCCAAAGCTGTGCTCTTGAACACTGTGCTCTCATGTATCTCTCTGATCACTGCTGCTCTAAACCTTCTCGTGATCATCTCAGTCTCCCACTTCAGGCAGCGATAAACATTTTAATTATAAATACAGTTTAACTTTTAGACATGTGAAAACTTAGATTTATATCGTATGAATTAGTGATGAAAGAATTAAATGAATTTTGCTCGGTTTATTTTAACCATGACCGTAATGTTTTATTTAGTTACACTTAATCATGCTTTATCAATGCAGCATATTCACTGAAGACATTTTAAAATTATTAATGTGCATTATATTCTTTTCTGTTCCTCTGCAGGCAGCTTCACACACCCAGTAACATCCTCCTCCTCTCTCTGGCTGTCTCAGACTTTTTTGTGGGTCTTCTGTTGATGCCATTAGAAATCTTTAGAAACACAGCCTGTTGGGTACTTGGTGATCTTATGTGTTCTGTTTATTGGTATCTGAGTGGCAACATTACCTGTGCTTCAATAGGGAACATAGTTCTAATATCAGTTGACCGCTATGTGGCGATTTGTGACCCTCTGCATTACCCCACCAGATTTACTGTGGCAAGAGTCAAACTCTGTGTTTGTCTGTGTTGGTTTTTTTCGATTTTCTACATCAGTCTTTATACAAAGGATATCCTAATTGAACCAGGCAGGTATAATTCCTGTTACGGAGAGTGTATGTTTGTCAGCAGTGATATTGCAGGGATTGTTGATCTTTTTTTATGCTTTATTGTTCCAGTTTCTGTCATCATAGTTCTGTACATGAGAGTATTTGTGGTGGCTGTGTCTCAGGCTCGTGCCATGCGCTCTCATGTTACAGCTGTCACACTTCAGAGTTCACTGACTCAAACAAACAAATCTGACATGAAAGCAGCCAGAACTCTTGGGGTTCTAGTAGTTGTGTTTCTCGCATGCTACTGTCCATTTTACTGTTACACTCTTGTGGAAGAAAACATTATAAATAATCCATCTGTTTCTACTGTGGTCATTATCTTTTACTTTAACTCTTGTCTAAACCCTTTGATATATGCCTTGTTTTACCCCTGGTTTAGAACCACTGTCAAGCTTCTCGTCACATTGCAGATCTTCAAGTATGACACAAATGAAGTCAACATATTATAAAAAGACTTTAAACCTGCTCTGCTAAGATATAAAATCAGGGGTCCAGTGGTTCTTGCTGTTGCCTCACAGCAAGAAGACTCTGTGTTTGACTCCAGCCTGCAACCTTTCTTTGTGCAGAGTTTGCATGTCTTCCTGTTCTCTCTGTGGCTACCCTGGCTTCCTCTCACAGTCTAAAGACCTGGATGAGATTAGGTTAAGTGATTTCAAGTCGACTGTTGGTGTAAATGGTTGTCTGTCTCTATTTGTTGGCCTTTAACAGGCTGGCCACCTGTGCAGTGGAAGAAAATGGTTAAGAAGTCTTTCAGTGTATCAATAACACTGACTTTGAATTATGGAAGTATATAATGATTGATAAAATATATGAACTGTCACTGTAGTATATATTTGAGGATGAAAATTACTGGTAAAATTTACAAAAGTACTTTTGTTAATTTCTTAAATACAAACTATGAAGAATTCCTATGTGGAAATTGTTACCTAGTTAATCTCTTTGATTCAGTGTGTTCAGGTTTTGGCTCAAAGTAATGAACAAACATTAACTTCAGTGGTTCTTTTTTTTCCCTGGTTATTGAATACTGTTATCTTTGTACTTTATACGCATCATAATATTATATAAATATAACAAATTTTGTATGTTCATCTCATGTTTATGCCTATATTACATAATGATACAATAACAAGTTAGAGGCCTACACTTCCAAAGACATTTCTTAAGACAGGAACTGTGTGAACCAATGTCATGTGGTGATTTTACCACATTGTTAGGACCACATACCTTAACGAAAAAAAAAAACCAAAACATTTTTAGTGAGCTTAGAAAAAGTAGCCCTACACCTCGTATAATAATAATAACAAATAAATAATAATCATAATCATAATAATATACATGTTTATGACAAAAAACACCCTCTCAGCTCAATTAAAAAACTAGAGCAATTTCTGACGTGGTTAATTGTCAGCATATTAAAATGAAGTTATATACGTTAAATAAGAACTTTTAAGAATTGTGAGAGAAATTAGTTTGTCTTTTGCAGTTGATACAGGCGGTTCTTAATCTTACAGATGTTCAGCTGTAGATGGCTTAGACCACACCACTCATAAAACTATCCACCACCATTCTGTGTTCATCCTCCACCTCATCAATAATACAGCCAATAATAGCGGTTATCTGAAAGCCTCTGTAGATGTTACGATTCTGATCTGTGCCCAAAGTTTGAAGTATAGAGGGTGAAGAGGAAAGGTGATGAGACAGTCCCATGTGGTGCTCCCTGTTCTGTATGCTGTCTGAGCAGCAGCTCTTCAGCCTGACATTCTGTGGTTGATCTGTCAGGTGGTTTGTAATCCAGGTTATAAATGGAGCATCGACCTGCATGTTCCATGTTTTATTAAACCAGGCAAGCGAAGGAGTCTCCATCATCAAGGTTTTCCTGGCTAAAGAAGCATAGTTAGCCAGTGGTAGTCATTAAAGGTCTTTTATCATCACACATGTTAGCCAGGGTGGTTAATAAGAAGAAACTTATCTGTTAAGATAATAAATTACAGAAAGCTTGCTTAGCTTTTAGTGTTAGCTCACTTTCCACAAAAGCACAGATCATAATGGATTTCATAGCAATAAAAGCAGAGCCAATGGCAGTTTTTCACTAATAGCACATTAGCCTCCCATCATTTTATTGTCAAAAACCACACATTATTTACAAGGCACAGTGCAAACCTGACCTCTTCACAGTTCAAGCCATTAGTAATGGGACATCGACATGCACATTAAAATAAAACAGGCTACAGATTCCAGTGTAATCAAAGGCAATAGGGGTGGGTTTTGATTATCGATTTATCGATTAAAATCGATTCATTAAAACCCTGAATCGATTTTTAAATATACATTTATTTTGCCAGAAACACCAGAATCTCAGGCTAAACCTCACAAAATTTCCACAACCACCAAACAGCTATAACAGTAAATTTGAGCAGGTACACGGATTCTGCACAAAGACGTAAACACAGACTCTCTGCGGACCCTCCGAAGCATCAAAATCAGTGAGATGTCGGCTTTCTCACCCGATGGCACGTACACGGACACCCGGTCGGAGCTGAAAGCCGACAGCTCACTTTGATGTGTCGGCGGGTCTTTTTTTGCGCTAGATTCTGAAGCTGCAGTTTTGTCGCTCTCCAAACAATATTGACTGAACCACCAGCAAAGAATTATCCAAACTACGCTTCTCATTTCGCTTCACATAAACATCGTCATGAATTCTCTCTTACTTTTGCTGTTTTGCTTCCACCACGATAAAATCACATTTCATGCACAGCTCTCTCTCTCTCCTCGGAAAAGTTTCCCATCTAAAAATCTCTGTTTTCTGCAATATTCGCTTGCTTAATACCCACCAGTCTACTGTTGTTTACAGTGCTGTCGGCCGCTGTTCTTTTTAACTTCCGACAAGAAAGCCTAATTTCTGCTGTTCAATACTGAAGAAATTTAAACTTTTTAAAATTATGCAAAATTGCAAAATGCTTAGCTGTGTCTCTAATCAAACCTCTGTAACTTTGCTCTGCTTCACTTCAGCAGCATCAGGTAATGTTTATGTTTATGTCTTTCTGTCTCTCTAGTCAGGTCCCTATGTCTCTCTGGTCCCTTCTGCACTGTCTCTATAGTTTGTCTTGTTTTCCCAATCAACTATGTCTCCATCAAGTTTGTGTATCTTAGTTCTGGTCTCAGTGTTTGTTACATTCTGTTTTTATTTTGATAGTCCCTCGTCTTGTGTGTGTTATGTCCAGTTTTGCTTTCCCCATCTTGTTGTTTAGATTCTGTTCACTTGTGCTGCCAGGTGTGTCCATTCTGCCCTAACATCCTTGTCTGTATATATTGTCTGCTTTATTTGTAAAGGGCTTTAAAACAGCCACAATGGACCAAAGTGCTGTTCAGAAGATGCTGTGTGCTCTCCTATCTGTCACGTTGATGTGCCTTATAGATCTCTTCATCAAGTTAATTAGATGTATCGTCAAGTTGATCAGATGTATAAAGTCATTTTTTATTATTTTATGGAAATCATTTGTTCCTGGATGCCTAGTTCATTAGCAGGGATTTCAGTGACTTTGCCCTCTGTCTCGTGAGCAGTGGCATCAGGGGAAAAAATTAGTAATTGAAGAGTTTGATTTGACCTTTGTCACGGTCCATGGCTCAGCATCCAGGGAAACCACGGGATGCTGCGGTGGCCACACCCTCGGGCTGGACCGCCTTCAACACACCTGCGTCCCATTTGAGGCAATCACCGGAGGACTACTTCAACCAGCACTGACGGCTACTCCTCGCCTGTCCGTTGGTCTCCTCTCGGTGGTAACTAGGCTCCGCATTAAATCTTTGCCTTTTCCATGTGAAGTTTTGGATTCCCGCTCCGTGATCCTTGACAACATTCTGAATAACACAGTCACCTGTTTCTGATGTACGTTTGCCTCTAGACACATCAAGGAAGCCGAATGCCTCTGAAGACAGCTTCCTCCTGGTGATACCAGACTGGAAGCTAGCTTCATTCAATGGGCTAAGGTTGGGACCAGAGGCTACCAAGCTGATTCATTCTAACTGCAAGGCTTGTTTTAGCAAACTCAGATAGTAGCCAAACAAAAAACAGTCTGTAATGACTGGGCAGACAGGTGCCCATTTAAAATGAACAGAATGGAGAGAGGGTAAAACAGTCAAAATTTTACATCTGTCAAAACTCAAACAGTCAAAAGCTGTGTTATGAATTTAGTTTTCTCATCTTTTATATAAATATACTCATTATTTTATATTTCACAAATACCCCATATCACATATTTAGGTTTTATCTTTTATCACACATTTTTGTCTTATCTTTTACTACACAAATGTGTATCATAGAATAGATTGTTGAAAGAAGCCTAGAGGAAAACATATCTGGTGTGTGTGTCATTGTGTGTGGAGAAGGAAGGAAGGAAGAGAGAAGTTGTTTTTCTGCTCTTCTCTTTGCGAGGAGAAGCCTGCTGCAGGAGACTGAACCAGACCCAAGACCAATAGGGAGAGCCAAGGTTAAACTGCAGCTCCTCCCCAGCTTTTTAACCTAATCCCATTCATGTCTTGTTTATACCGTATTATAAAAACTCTCTTAAATAGGGAGTGACACCCTTTCTTTGTCTGCTGGACAGAGGGAGGTCCATGGCAACATGTAAAACTAACTTAAATGTTCAACTGTTTAATACATTTTGAAAATGTATACTTTGAGTTTATTTTCTTCTCTCGTAAGCAA
>VUQG01043121.1:7494-18120 GCA_015106755.1 Etia nguti
CCTCTCTCTCTCTCTCTCTCTCTCTCTCTCACACACACACACACACACACACACACACACACACACACACACACACACACACACACACACACACACACACAGTCTTTTTAGCTGCAAATGCTACAAACACGCAAACCTTTAAAATCAGAAGCTGCAACTCACAGTCCAAAAATTAAATAAATAAAAATACTACTGCTATATCCTTTAAAAATTTTTTTTTACTAGGATTATAGTTAATTGACGCTACTGAGCACACAAACAAACCCATTCTGTTTCTTTGTTTACTTTGTTGCAAATACCACGTATTCATTAAATAATGCTTGCAATGATGAGATTAAAAATGTCTTTGCAAAAACGTCTTTGCTTCTGGTTTTATGTAAGGAGAAGAGGGCAGTGCTCACTGCATCAGTGTGTGGTTTCACCAGCTGACCTGCAGGGGGCAGAATAACCCTCTGAAGGTCACCATATAATATTAGAGACGTGAGAGCAAGGAGCCTGTAAAAAAAATAAATAGAAGATTTAAGACTTACATATGGGAAAATGCAGTATAAACACACCTTTACTTTTTAATATTAGTCAAGCAGTGAAACTACTAATATTCAACATAAGAGTTGGTCACAGAAAAGGTCAGACATGGTGTCAATACCAAACTCTCCAAATCAATGTAATAAACATATTTAATTGGTCGCAATCTTTCATTGAAGGTTATTTTACTGGGAAAAGTTGTGACTGAATGGGAATCTAAATTCCTCTGCTTGAACAGAAGCCAGATTGGTTGTAACCTTTCCATGGTGTCTTATTGAAAGCAAACCAAAAAAATAGAACTGTATCAATAACAACAAACATGTAACTTTAATTAAAGGTGCACGCTGCTCCACAGGTTTACAACTGAGCATGGATGGAGAGACGGGGCATCTCAAGAATTTTGTTTGTTGTCTTTCAGATGAGATCATTGTTATTCTGAACAAAACTAAGACTTTAAGAGCATCCATCAGCTTCTGCAGCCATAACCACAGCAGCTGAAGGCCAACATAGAATTTCCCCTATGGTAGCCTCTTACTGCGATGTGCTCAACCACAAAGGTTTATCACTAAAATGAAAACTGATCTCTTAGATCCAAATAGTTTAGTGAAATCTGTGAATAAAATGACAACTACAATTGTCCTATTTATAATAATAATATTACTAACAATAATGATAATATTTTTTCCTTCTAACTGCAGATAGCAATTGGAGTTAGAAAACAGGTTTAGATGAGTGCAAGCAATCCGTTATTCAGGGTAATCCAAAAACATTAAGCATTCTTTATCCATCCAAGGAACACTGTAGTGTACCTGAGAAATAGCTGAATGCTGCCTCAAGCACCCAGTTACCTGAAATTGAATCTGCTTCTACCCTTGTATTTTCTAGCATTTGTCACCAGCAGACAAAGAGCCTTGGTGTCATTATTACCTCAAATAAACCTTGGGCCTCATGGAATATAGCATCAACTCTGTTTTCTATCTTCTTAAAAATAAATGTAAGTTGGGACCATTTTTGTCCCAGTGCATCAGGGAGAAACACACACTTGTATTCAGTAGATTAGACTACTGTATTCCTCTCTATGTTATAGACCCAAATAAGTTATCATACATTCAGAACTCTACTGCTTAAATGTTGACCAGGGTCAGAAGGAAAGAACACAATGAAGCCAGAATACATTCTATTGTAATTCTTAAAATTCTTTTGTTTTTGAAGAAATTTGTGGTTACATACCATGCTTCCTACAATGTTACATGATTGGCTCATTCCATCTGAAATCGGCCAATTTTTATAATATCATTTTGCGTAAAAATCTATGGTCCAATGTTCGAATATATCTAATGACTGTTGTGAAATTAGCTTCATATATCAATATATATATTTTTGGTTGGGGAAAAATGATCAATCAACTCACTTTCTAACCACTTTTTTGCACACTGAAATCTGCAGCAGTGTTTGAACATGAATATTTGAAAAACTCTAAGATAAAAACCTAAAAAGTCTTTCTTACCATCAACATTATTCAGAATTTTTCATTTCGGGACGATACACCAAAAATGACTGGCTAGCTAAAATGTGAAAAAACCCCAAACAGTTCAGCCCTCCCATATTTGAGCACACATTAATAAAAAAAAAACAACTGCTGACAATTTCTGAATGGTATGGAGTTATATTTTATTACGATGGGAAATAAACCACGTGCAATGAACACGTAGGAATTCTTAGCCTCAGGAAAGAAGAAAATGGTATTAAAATATCAGTAGGTAGTCTAATCTGAATGAAACAAAATTCTGGAGTGTGCAGAGTTTACTCTGATACTAATAATATTACTCAAATTATACTTTAGAAAATAATTATAATAAACATATTTTAAATACATTATTCTAATAAAATAATTATAATGGTTATGTTATTATAGTTTTCATTTTTGAGACATGGGTCACTCTATCTCAGTCTTTTCCAATTTGCATTAAAATGTTATAGTTGCAAGTCTGGACATATAATGATTATTGTGAAATTTTAGCTTCATATGTATAATACTAACATGAATATGAAAATAGATATTCAGATTTTTATTTTAGCATTGTTGTGAAATGGAACTATGTACTATTCAGAAATCGGCACCAGTTTTTTTGCAACGTGATTTTTTTTCTCTTTTATTAGTGTGTGCTCAAATATGGGACTTTATGGGACAGTCATGATTTTTGATGTACTGTCCCAAATTGCATATATCCTGTTTGATTTTGATGTTAAGAAAGGACAGTGGAAATTCCAGGCCTTTGTCTTCAGTAGTTTGCGATATCCATGTTCAAACATTGCCTCCAATTTCAATGTGCAAGGAAAATGGCACAAAAGTGTGTCGACTGAAAAAAACATATTTAACTAAATTATTTTCTGACTTTTCTTCATTTTTGTGACTAAGAATTTAATCTTAAAAGGTATTCTACATGCTTTATTTTACAGTATTGTGTACACCATTCATAGATTATCACTATTTTTCTCTTGCAGTGTGAAGGTTAATTTTCTTTGATATTAAAGTGTACTCAAATATGGGAGTGTTGGCCTGTTTTTCATATTTTAACTAGAAAGCATTTGGCTCAGGTTTCAGTGTTCAGGAACATTTATAGTGTTTTTATTTCACTTTTCAGATTTGAACATCATTAAAAAACCTGCAGAAAGGATAACGTTAGGTTTACGATCAGGGTTAGGATGTTGTTTATCGTGTTAAATTACATATGATAAGCAAAAAATTCATATGGTAAAACTCTAAATACATTTTGATTTAGTTCTTTTATACCTATTATTATATTGTTTATTATATTGCCGACATATTATTATTTTTTTAATAGAGTAACGGGTAGCTTTCCCATCCCCAAAATGCTAAGACAAAAACCAAGCAAGCTAAAGGTAATGCCACTTCTTGTCCAGACCAGATATATAAAGCCTAGAATTACTGATCAAAAAGGGGTTTTATGTCAGGGTCTCTGACTTGAAAATATTTCAGAATGTCTGTGTAAATGAAACAGCTTACAAGAAAACTAGCTAATAGGCAGAGATGTGAAAGTACAAAGATTATGTGTCTGTTTGAAGTTTCCTTACACACTGACTACATATACAAGCAAAAACACATAACTGAGGCCACCACAGTGGTTTTACAACCTGAGACATATATAGGCACTCGTGCGCACACACACACACAAATGCACACAAACACGCAAATACCAACACACAATGTATAAGAGGCAGGTTAATAGCTGGCTTAATGGGCTACTTACCTGAGTCGGACAAACAATAAATCTTGTACTACGAAAGGTCTCTCATTTTCAGCTGGAGACACTAAACACAGCATCACTTCAGGCCGATGTCAGATAATCACAGAAGGTTACTTCCCATGGCAGTGATATGTTAATACTTACCTTCTTAGGCACTGAGCTTACATCTCTGTCCAGAAGTATTTCTTTTAACCATTGGATAAGTATATTACTGATTAATAAGTGTAAATTGTGAATCAACCTGGCAACCATTTATATATAATACAAATCAGAAAATGAGAAAGAAAAAAAAGAAGAAAGAAACGGAAATGAATCTTGAATAATTTGGGCTGGTGAAAAAGACTTACTTAGACAAACTTGGTGCATCCAGAGACAGAAACCTCGGAATATCTTCAACAGGAATCTATAAGAATTTAATTTTTCACGTAGATGTTGGCTGATGACAAATGTCTAACCCCCTTTTGGGGTAAGATACATGCCATAACCCTTTATTTATTTTAAACTTTGATAAATGCTATAAAAAGAAACGTTATTACTATTATTATATTTATTCCTGAAAACTACATCAGAGCGGTAGTCTTAGCATGTACTGACTTTCAAGCCCATTAGAACTGTACAAAATGTTTTTGTCTTGCATACATAAATGGAAATACAGCATTTCCATTTATGTATGCACGTATTTCAATAAATTATTGCAACTGTTTCCCATTTATATGACAAAATGCAAAGAAATGAAGGATGGGTAAAGACTTTATATTTCATTGTAGGAGTCAACTGTTGAATCCTGTTTTTAAATATTTGAGATAGTAGTTCAAAGCGTGCCCTGCTGTACTTCCTGAAACAGTAACCCATCCAATGGCATCACACTCACCTCATGTCATACTTGACCAACCAACTCTCCCACAATTTGTGTACTTTTTGTGTACAAAATTTTTGGCCAGGAGCCCGTGTCTTCAAATTACTGAAAACAAATCAGTAAATCACTGAGTCTGTGTATGTCCTCAACTGAAATATATCAATATATTATTAGACAGAGCATCCACATAAAGAAGTAGATCATTCAGACAACAAAGCTATTTTCAGCTTGAGCAATTATGTGCCGCAGTTATTAGAGATCTTGAACTTCAGCTGATTTCAGTGTGTGCTGGAGGAGGAAAATAGTGACGCAGTCTACAACATGGATATGGACATTACATATTACGTCACAATATATATTATATTATTGCACAAAAGGACGAGATGGTGCAAACTGCATCCAGGACTGAAACAACTGCATTATATTGTTAACACAGTATAATCTTTGTAATCACCTGTAAAGAAAGCAGCATAATGCAGGGTTGCAAGCCAACAAACCAGACTGATGTTAAAGTGAATGTTGACCCCAGCCCCAATCCAACATCACACATCTTGGCCAAAGTGGTTAGTAAGATGAAACTCATCTATTACGATGATAAATCACTGAAGCTCGTTTAGCTGCTAATGATAGCTGTGTTTCCATAAGAAGCACGGGTCGTAACTGATCTCAGAGCAGTGAAAGCTGAGCCAGTGGCAGCTTGCCTCACATCCTGGTCTCCCATCATTTTACTGTGAAAGACCAGACATTTATCCTCACTGGGCATTGCAAATCACCAGGAAACAGCTGGTGATTTGCAATGTGCAATGCGCTCCACTGGAGCTGGCCTCACTTAGTTTTTCACAGGACTGCATATTCATGACTATGTTAGTTTTCACTGTCATTTTTTAATACATTCAATGGATTTCTTTATACATTTATTTATTTATAAATGTATTTTAAAACTGGAAAATTTTGTCTTTCATACTAAGACCTCATGAGGACATAAATGAACTTTATGACCATTATTAGGCTACAGTTAGACCTGAACGAAGATCACAGTCATGGATTTCCTTGTGAGCTCTTGGTGCCACGAAAAATTACAAATAAGCTCTGGTAAAGTGAGAAGTAACAAAGTACAAATACTTTGTTTTTTTCTGAAAACATTTTACTCTTTACATTTTGAAACGAATATCTGTACTTTTTACTCTTCACATTTTCAAAACAGGCTTGTTACTTTTGGGCTAACGCATTTGAGGGGCGTTATTATTTTATGTCACTGCGAGCCTTCAAACATCAAATTGGTTTCAGCCTAAACAGCAACACATGAATGGCCAGGGCATCCACCAGGGGATTTCGCATAAAAAGAGATGAAACATGCAAAATTTTGTGCCATAGTCAGGGGTTAAAGTGGGCAAGTGTTTTTATTTGTCTTCCAATGCAACGTTTCTATCAGAGCAACAAAGATCAGCAAACACACAAACTGTGTGTGTGTGCAGTTTGTTGCACAGTGTGTTGCTAGCTAAAGGTCCAGCTGCTGTATATCCCAGCAAGTGAAAAGAAAGAGAGCTAACTTCACTTATAGATGGAGAAAGATAAAGATACATTTTCTACTTAAACTCACCAATGGATGCCATTTTTGCGCAGTCTCTTTCTTACTGTTGAATCATGAACTCTGACCCTAACTGAGACATGTGAGGCCAGCAGTTTTTTTTAATGTGGTTCCGGGTTCTTTTGTGACCTCCTAAACGAGTCGTCGATGTACTCTTGGAGTAATTTTGGTAGGCCGGTGACTGTTCCAAGTTTTCTCCATTTGTGTATAATGGGTCTCACTGTGGTTCACTGTAGTCCCAAAGCTTTACAAATGGCTTTGTGACCCTTTTCAGACTGATTGATTTAGCCTGCTTTACTTTGTCACATTGTCTCTTGATTTAACAAGAGGGGCAATTCCTTTTTAACACAGAACCAGGTAGGTTTGGATAACTTTTCTGCTTTATTCAAGGAAATCATCATTTAAAGACGACATTTTGTATTTACTTGGGCTATCTTTGTCTAAGATTTGTTTGATGATCTCAAACATGTAAGTGTGACAAATATGAAAACACTGGGAAATGAAGAAGGGGGTAAACACTTTTTCACACCACTGCTGTTTTTTTAATATTTTGAAACATGCTGCAAACCAAACTGAGCTAGACTTCGTTACTTAAGGTTGCATGAAAATACTCTGCAGGTTAGTGCAGGATAAACAGGTTATTTTGCTGTACTGTGATGCGTTTAAAGTGAAGAACAGTGTGTTGGACTGGTGCACAGTGGCTGTGTTGCTCATGGTCAGTTAGGTACATTAAATTGAAGTTAGCTTGATGATGCTAAGATTCTGTTACGGTCCGCGAGGCAGACCGGGTGAAGGTGTGTGTGGACCCAGGCGTGGACACAGATGAGGAGACGGAACAGAGTCTCAAACTGAAGATGAGCCTTTATTAGGGCCAATAACAAGGGTGCAAAACAAAAGCTACAACAAGAACAGTGGCGAGGGCTAAACCAAAATCTAAACTGGAAAGCACTAGAAATGTCTATGAGAAATGACTATGGCAAAATGACTATGACTATGAACAAGACTTGTGCAGCTGCATGAAGAGACTATGAAATACATGAATTCACTAACATGAACATGACCTGCATGAAATCCTGAAAATATACTTAACCTGACCTGAGGATGGAACACAGACGACGCGACACTGACAAAGAGAAACACGGGGTTTAAATACACCGAGGGATAACGAGGGGAATGAGACACAGAAAGAGAACACAGCTGGGAGTAATCTGACATGACAAGACCAAGGGGAAGCAAAACTCAGTACATTGACATAGGACACAGACTTTCAAAGTAAAACAGGAAACATAACAGATGTGGACTTGACTAGGGGATAAAGCTGACAGGGGAGACAGCAACCATGGAACACAGAAACCAAAAGACCAGAAAAGATAAACAATGACAAAATCAAAGTTCAATAATGATACAAAACTCAAAACACTGGGTCACCAACCCAGGACCATGACAGATTCATACACTGAATTCCACCTTGATACCAACTGTATACTGTCCAATGTAAAGACACCATAAACAGTATGGTGTCAGTGTAGAGGATGGAAATCAGCCAGGACAACTCATGAAACATCTGCTGACATCTTGTTGAATTCAGTTGAGTAAATTCACAAAGAGCAGTAATCAGAGCAGCGGTAGCATAGGCCAGCTGATCACAATCTGTATACTAAAAAAAATCTACTGGAGCTCTCAACAGAAATTAATGCAAGTTGTGATTCTTTTCCCCACAGGTTCCCCACCTGCTGAATTCCAGTATTTGTTCAAGTCCTAAATTCAGCGGCTGTTCCAAAACCCTGACTCTCCTTGTTATCGAACACTAAAGACCTCAGCTGACTAGCAGTCTTTCCTTAACTTCAGCAGCACTGTCACACCCCTTTTGGAACTTCTGCTGCCTGACACTCTTTGCTTACTAGCTGAGAGGAAAGAGATTACTCACAGAGCTAGGCGAGGCTCTAACCTCTTGCCCAGTAACTGTCATAGTGAGCCCTGTCAAACAGTGCTGGGCCTCTTTCCCTGGCTGGTGTCCCACAGTAGTAATGCAGATCGCTGAGAGCTACATCTCCAGCTCCCGTGTCTCCCACACGTCTGCTTCATGTTCTGTCTCTCGTGCTTTCGTGCCCCATGGTTCACCAGTCCTGACAAGGCCTCCTTAATTAGCGTACCTTGAGCTCCACGCCATGACTGTTGACTGGCCCTTGACAACTTGTCCCTCAGCACTGGATTGGCTACTCGACTGTACCAACTAACAAATCTTAATCCAGGGCAGGATAGAGTCAGCAGAACATATATAAATGTATAAAACACACAGATCTAAAATACTAAAAAAGCTTACATACAAATAAATCTAAAGAAAAAAACATGCAAATAACATACAACCATACATTCTGACTTGTGACAAGTGTATGCTGACCCCAGACCAGCCGCCATAGCTTGATCTTCAACAGGTTACAAAAGCAGTCATGAGCCTCCTCTTAGGTCATCCTTTTTTTCCTCCTGTCTGGCAGCTCCATCTTCAGCACCCTTTGTCCAGTATATCCAGTATTCTTTCTTTGCACCTGTCCAAACCATTTTAACCTTGCCCGTCTAAATTTGTCTCCAAACTGCTCAGCCTGAGCTGTCCCTCTCATATACCCAATTTTAATGTTGTCCATTTGGGTCACTCCCAATGAAAAACTTGTTGAAGCTGTTGTCTTTCTGTCAGTGTCAAACTGTCCATCACCACTGTCAAAAAGAAGGGTCCAAGATCTGGTCTTTAATACCACATCCACCACAGTTCCACTTTTGGCACCCTATTGTATCTTGTTTTTGTTGATCTAGAGAAAGTACACTACTTCATCAACACTCTCAAAGCAAACATTGCATCTGAAGTACTCTTACTTGGCATGAAGTTATACTGCTGCTCCCTCTTCTTAACCTAGCTTCAACAACTTTTTCTCATAGCTTCATGGTATGGCTCATCAGCTTTATCCCCCTATAGTTACTTGAAAATCTATACCAGTACAATTGTTTGTCAGCACTGTTCCTCAGGCATCCCCTCACTCTCCAGGACTGTGTTGAATGACCTGGCCAAAAAGTTCACTGCCCTCTCCCTAGACAACTCCATACTTCCCAGGGTATGTCATTTGGATTAACTCCCTTCTACTCTTCATTCTCTTCATAGCTGCTCTCAGTTCCTCCTTACTAATCCTCTGGATCCTCTCATTCCTCCTAATAGAAAACCTTATTGCTGGCTATGCGGACCAAGCTATTGGAACGGTTGTATAAGGATGGAATTGCCCATATCAATGGGCCAGACACCAAATACTCTCAAAGCACCTCCCACAGGACGCTTTGAGGGACAGGGTCAAATCCCTTCTCCAGGTCCACAAAACACATGTAGACTGGCTGGGCAAAATTCCATGCACCATCAAGTATCCTCGAGAGGGTAAAGAGCTGGTCCATTGTTGCACAATCAGGACGAAAACCGCATTGTTTCAGAGGTTCGACTAACGGACTCTCCTTTCCAGCACCCTGGCACAGACTTTCCCAGGGAGGCTGAGGAGTGTGATCCCCCTATAGATGAAACACACCCTCTGGTCCCCCTTCTTGAAGATGGAGACCACCACCCCAGTCTGCCAGTCCAGAGGTACCGCCCCTGATCTCCACGCAACATTGTAGAGACGTGTCAGCCAAGACAACCCTACAACATCCAGAGCCTTTAGGAACACAGGGCAGACCTCACCCACCCCAGGGGCTCTGCCACCAAGGAGTTGTTTAGCTGCCTAAGTGACCTCAACCGCGAAGATAGATGAGTCGTCCTCCTTGTCCCCAGACTCTGCTTCCTCCACAGAAGATGTGCCAGTAAGATTAAGGAGGTCCTAGAAGTATTTCTTCCACTGCCCGAAAATGTTCTCAGTCGAAGTCAGCAGCGCTCCACCGACACTATACACAATGCAGGTAAAGCACTGCTTTCCCCTCCTGAGTTGCCTGATGGTTTGCCAGAATCTCTTTGAGGCAGTAAAAAAGTATTTTTCAATGGCCTCTCTGAACTCCTTCCACACCTGAGTTTTCGCTTCAGCCACTGGCCAAGCTGCTTTCCGCTTGGCCTGTCGGTACCTAACAGCTGCTTCCGAAGTCCCACAGGCTAACCAAGCCCGATAGGACTCCTTCTTCAGCCTGGTGGCTCCCTTCACCTCTGGTGTCCACCATTTGGTTCGGGGGTTACCACCACAACAGGCACCAACCACTTTGCGGCCGCAGCTCAGTGCAGCAGTTTCGGCAATGAAGGTGCTGAACATGGTCCATTCAGACTCAATGTCCCCAGTCTCCCTCAGAATGCTGTTGAAGCTCTGCCGGAGGTGTGCATTGAAGATCTCGTGGAGTGGGGCCTCTGCTAGGCATTCCCAGCACACCCTCAC
>VUQG01043121.1:20888-31516 GCA_015106755.1 Etia nguti
AAAGTGGTTGGTGCCTGTTGTGGTGGTAACCCCCGAACCAAATGGTGGACACCAGAGGTGAAGGGAGCCACCAGGCTGAAGAAGGAGTCTTTTCGGGCTTGGTTAGCCTGTGGGACTTCGGAGGCAGCTTATAGGTACCGACAGGTCAAGCGGAATGCGGCTCAGGCAGTGGCTGAAGCGAAAACTCAGGTGTGGAAGGAGTTCAGAGAGGCCATGGAAAAAGACTTTCGGACTGCCTCAAAGAGATTCTGGCAAACCGTCAGGCGACTCAGGAGGGAAAGCAGTGCTCTACCTGTACTGGGTATAGTGCCGGTGGAGCGCTGCTGACTTTGACTGAGAAAATTATCGGGCGGTGGAAGGAATACTTCTAGGACCTCCTTAATCCCACTGGCACGTCTTCTGTGGAGGAAGCAGAGTCTGGGGATGAGGGGGATGACCCGCCAATCTCCGGGGGTGAGGTCACTTAGGCAGCTAAACAACTCCTTGGTGGCAGAGCCCCTGGGGTGGGTGAGTTTTGCCCTGAGTTCCTGAAGGCTCTGGATGTTGTAGGGCTGTTCTGGCTGACACGCCTCTACAATGTTGCGTGGAGATCAGGGGCGGTACCCCTGGACTGGCAGACTGGGGTGGTGGTCCCCATTTTTAAGAAGCAGGACCAGAGGGTGTGTTCCAACTATAGGGGGATCACACTCCTCAGCCTCCCTGGGAAGGTCTATGCCAGGGTGCTGGAAAGGAGAGTCCGTCCGTTAGTCGAACCTCGGATACAGGAGGAACAATGCGGTTTTTGTCCTGGTCGCGGACCAATGGACCAGCTGTTTATCTGCTGATGCTTGAGGGCGCATGGGAGTTTGCCCAACCAGTCTACATGTGTTTTGTGGACTTGGAGAAGGCATTCGACCGTGTCCATCAGGGTGTCCTGTGGGAGGTGCTGCGGGAGTATTTGGTGTCTGGCCCATTGCTACGGGCCATTCGATCCCTATACAACCGTTGCAAGAGCTTGGTCCGAATAGCCGGCAATAAGTTGGACTCGTTCCCGGTGGGTGAAAGGCTCCGCCAGGGCTGCCTTTTGTCACCGATTGTGTACACAACTTTTATGGACTGGATTTCTAGGCGCAGCCAAGTGGCGGAGGGCTTTCACTTTGGTGGCCTCAGAATATCATCTCTGCTTTTCGCGGATGATGTGGTTCTGTTGGCTTCATCGGGTGATGAACTACAGCTCGCACTGGAACAGTTCGCAGCCGAGTGTGAAACGGCAGGAATGAGGATCAGCACCTCCAAATCTGAGGCTATGGTTCTCAGCCGGAAAAGGGTGGAGTGCCAACTCCGGGTCGGGGACAAGTTCCTGCCTGAAGTGGAGGAGTTTAAGTATGTCGGGGTCTTGTTTTTGAGTGATGGGAGAAGGGAACCGGAGATCGACAGACGGATTGGTGCTGCGGCTGCAGTGATGCAGAAGCTGTACCGGTCTATCGTGGTGAAGAGAGAGCTGAGCGTGAAATTGAAGCTCTCAATTTACCAGTCGATCTACGTCCCTACCCTCACCTATGGTCATGAGCTATGGGTAGTGACCGAAAGAACGAGATCGCGGATACAAGCGGTGGAAATGAGCTTCCTCCGAAGGGTGGCTGGCCTCTCCCTTAGAGATAGGGTGAGAAGTTCAGTCATCCGGGAGGGCCTCAGAGTAGAGCTGCTGCTCCCCCACATCGAAAGGAGCCAGTTGAGGTGGTTCGCGCATCTGACAAGGATGCCTCCTGGATGAGGTGTTCCAGGTATGTCCCACTGGGAGGAGGCACCGGGCCAGACCCAGGACACGCTGGAGAGATTATATCTCTCGGCTGGCCTGGAAACGCCTTGGTGTTCCCCTGGACAAGCTAGAGGAGGTGGCTGGGGAGAGAGGGAGGTCTGCGCTTCTCTGCTTAGGCTGCTGCTCCCGCGACCCAGCCCCGGATAAGCGGAAGAAGATGGATGGATGGTTTTCCTTCCTACAGAGGTTCTCACAAGAGCCAATTTCATTACATCCATCCATTTGCATCTGGTTATCCTTTTTCAGGGTTGCGGGGGGCGCTGGAGCCTATCCCAGCTGTCTTAGGCTGAGAGGCAGGATACACCCTGGACAGGTCGCCAGTCTGTCGCAGGGCTAACACATATACACAGACAATAACACATATACAGAGACAACATTTGCACTCACTCCCGCATTCATACCTATGGCCAATTTAGAGTTTTCCAATTAACCTATCCCCACTAAGTGCATGTCTTTGGACTCTGGGAAGAAGCCGGAAAACCCAGGGAGAACATGTAAACTCCACACAGAAAGACCCGGCCTGATGGTGGAATTGATCTCAGGACCTTCTTCCTGTGAAGCAACAGTGCTAACCACCGTGCTGCCCCTAATTTCAATACAGCATTTGATTATTTTTATAGTACCACTCAGTTGAATTGAACTGAAAATTGAAAGACTGATATATATTTATAATTACTACATTTCTTAAAGTAACATCAGCTGTCATGGTGGCGCATGTAGTTCCAGCAGCTCAGTGCTTTCCCTTGTGGTGTTTCATAATGCCACAGATGTAGTGGTGTTTATGTGTTTATGTGTTACGTGCAATGGTGTATTGTGTGAATGACTGTCACCACAAGGAAGGGACCTAATCTAGTTATATTTCATGTATTCATAATGACCATTTAATTCAATGACTGTCATTGTTTTCTTCTTGCACTGTAGTGTAGTGTGTGTATGTACATCTACAAATAGCCAAGTGCTCACTCTGTGATGAAGAATTTTATATCCCTTTAGGACACTTTATTAACAGGTCTGGAAACAATACCGTAAGTAGTCAGCTGTTGCATTTTATAGTTATAACATTTTGTTCTAAGCATGCTTTCACTCAACAAAATTAGCATCCATTTTGACGTCACACTAAATTACAAATGCCTGTTGTTAACCAAACAGGAAAGTTAGTGGTAGCATCAGCTTCTTATCCTTATTCTTATGGCTGTGTCAGGTTAAAAAAAACAAAAAACAAAACAAAACAAAGAAGCAGCCAAGATGGCGACAACCAAAATTACACAGTTTAGGTGATTTTACAGAGGATTAATCCATCCTTCTTATATACTTCGAGATATATACTCGAAGTATATACTATATACTATGAGAAGCGAGAATTATTTTTAAAAAAATGTCTTAATTCTTAAAATCATGTTCACATTATGTACCGTGTTGACTATTGCAACTTATACAGTCACATGGTAATATTTCATCTTTAAAAAGAAGCTATTATCCTTAAAAATGAACTTTTATTTTGATGCTTTTTTCTGTTTTGTGTAGCTACTGAATAGGCCTGAGAGACACAGATAGTCATCTAGACCATAAACATCTGTTCAGCTGCATCTTTGACTTGAGTGTCTCTTTTATGAACCGCTGCACAATCATTCATAGGCAAACACGTCCAGAGAAAGAGGATGTGTCAATTACATCCTAACCAAATTCAGTTAACCTTTTATTTCTTAGGTCAGAGATACAGGGCCAGGGCCAAGGGCCAACCAGGATATAACAAACATGCACGCATGCACGCAAGCACATATAAACTAACAACAACATACACACACAAAGGCCTGTGGTGCACATTAAATGAATTAATGGTGGTCCAGAACCTAGTCTGGACATCATCAGTGAGGCATCTGTTTCTTTCCTTCTTTCTGTTGATGTCTCTCTACATCTTTCTCTGTTTGTCTTTTGTTTACCCACTGCTACATTCTCCAGATAACAACTTTATCTCTTGCTAATGAAGGCTAAATCTTTTTTTTTTTTAAGAAAGTGAAGCTGAAACTACCCTGGCATGTTAGATCTAGTGTTCTCAATTTTCTTAAACTTTTCTGTGCTGACATAAAAACAGTCGTTGCACATATCATGTGACTCTTCTTATCAGATGATGATGACAAAATTGTGACAAAAATATATACAGAACATAAAAAATATAACAGCAAAATAAAACTTTAAAGCACCCATAAAAATAGTCAAATTACTGTTATAAAACTAGCAATTGGGTTTATAATTACAACAATCTATTCTTCATTTTTGATAATATCAACTGTAATAAAGCTTTGATATGTAACTTTTTATGAAAATATTGTGCAGTCATTAGATCTTTACTGTTGAAGGTATTTTAAGATATCAAGCTTGCCATTTTAACAATAACCAAAAAATGTAAGTGTAAATAGAATAATGTTAATTACAGATCTCGTCAAGTACAAATTAATCCAGTTCCACATATAATGATGTGTGAATGAATGAATATGAAGCTTCAAAGACTTAAACTTAAATATTAATTTTACTTTGTTACAGCATTACTACAGTTTGATTTGCTATATTTCTCAACGTTCTTCCGTGGTTCGGCACCGATGTCTGTCAGGTCAGTCACTCTTCTCTCCCGTCTCTGGTCCCCGGCATCACTAAAAACCTCATCAGCACAGTCATCTTCACCTGCCCCACCAGCCTCCCTGGCACTGCCCCTTGAGCCCACTGCACCACTCCTCCACTGCAGCAGAGCCAGAGACCACACCCCTGCCACACTCTCTTTTACAAGTGCCATAGCAGAAATTAACCACAGGTGGTTGCAACTAGTGAGTGTAAAAAACTTTTATATAGTTACTGGTTGCAACATACATCAAATGGTGCTACCAAATTGAGATTAAGTGGAAAGAGAAAATACACTTTATTAATTCTGTTTGTGGTGGCGGGCCTTGAATAATACATTTTATGGTGGGAGCAAGGGGCCATATAAAAAATGACCTAGGACTGTGATTGGCCAGACTTGTGACATGCCTGCTCTGAGCAAAATACTAACTGAAACCCATTTACTGAAAACAAAGACAAAGGTCAAGAATAAATTAACTAAAAATCCAAATGATCATTAAATAATAAATAATTTAA
This sequence comes from Etia nguti, assembly GCA_015106755.1. NCBI lineage: Eukaryota > Metazoa > Chordata > Actinopteri > Cichliformes > Cichlidae > Etia > Etia nguti. The sequence continues at coordinate 25,816 of VUQG01043121.1, forward strand.
AAGTCCAAAATCCAAAATGAGAAATAAAGTGAATGTGCAAAATGGAAAGCTTGCTTGCTGCATACATATTATGTCCTTCATATATTTGTGGAATTTATTTTAAAGCAATTGAAGAAAAAAACTTCTGTAACAGCACTAAATTACCAGTTGATTAGGCTTTAAAAGCACAACCTGCATCAGAGACTGTATACACAATGGAGTCTTTGAATTAATGACCATATAAAGTACAAACTGTGTATCTGCATGTATGCATACAATACCGACATTTTGACAAGGAGGCCATATGTATACATATTAATAAAGGTAAATTGTCCAGTCTAATCCCAATACATTTACAATGTAGTGTTTTAAAGCTTATTCAGTAAAACTCAGTGAATTGCCCTGCAGAACATCAAGGCACCATTAAGAAAAAAAAGAAATGTACCCAGGTTTCATGGTTATATAAATATAGTGTAAGACTTATTAATGTGATAAAGCTAAATATGGGAACGTTTTCATCTGAGGCTGCAAGCCAAGTCTAATATTTACATGTTAATGATAAAGTTTAATAGGGAGGAGCGTGTGTGAGTGTGTGTGTGATGGGATTTGGGGTTAATATATTTATATGTAGAGAGGTTCTGCCAAGGTGAGAAAGTAGTGAGCGGGTTTATCCTTCTTTTACTCTCTCTCTCTACACTTTACACACACAAACTGTGCCAAGTGGCAGCTAAAAGTGTGCATTTGTCTCAGTGCCAGTTTCCTTTCAGTAGAAGGACAACGCAGCTGTCACATACTAAACATAGTAATCGAGAGACTTTTGAAAGTTGTGAGATGGTCAAACACACATTAATAGCCCAATAGAGCATTGCAATTCTGAGACCCAGAAAACACGTATAATGATAAAACTAGAGGTGAAACATTTGTCAGTTGGTGCCCCTTTCCAGTCAGATTTTCTAAAGCAGCAACAAGTAAAGGTAATCATGTCCTAAATTACCACTTCCTAAACTGTGCTCTTTATGCCTGCGAAGCTTGGTAGAGATTGGACAATGTGTCTTTAAGTTATAGCAGTTTGCTACTTCATGCCATGAAACACCCTTTCATGAAACCTGAAAAGCTTTGCAATTTAACATCACTTTAGATTCCACTCACTGAAGATATGGTAAATGGACTCATTCTTATAAAGTGCTTTTCTACTCTGAACACTTTACACAACTTGCCTCATTCACAGAAGCCCTTTTTTCTATAGTAGTGCTTTCTATCTAACATTCACACTCCAACAGAGTGTGACACTAACCCCAAGTTGGGCAAGACACTAACTTGGGATTATTATTTTGCCAACCTGGGGTTAGAGAGACATTTGACATGCAGACTGGAGCAGACAGGAATTGAACCACCAACCTTCTGATTAGTAGATGACCTGCTAATGAAATCCCTAGGATGAGTTTGCTAAAGTGCCATGGAACTTGTCTGTCTTGAGCCATTTTGAAATACCTATGTCTGAAATCAATGACATACATAAATCTTCAGCAAACTTGACTCGTATAAAAAATTTCATGAGATTTTGAGAATGTTAAGGGCCTGGAAAGCAGATACAATAGGGCCTTCACGCTGTTAGTGCTCGGGCCTAATAATACGGTAAATATATTTCAGGTAGGAAAGAAAGCGGAGCACATTTTTAAAATGTCCATTACATAAAAATAAGATGCCACCAATGTTCTCCCATTTGTCCAGTTCAGGGTTGTGGGGGGCACAACACCACCGTCTTGCACCACCTTTATCATCTTTATCAGCAGTCTAGTAAGACTACAGGCCTTTGAAGCAGGAGTCGCAGGTTCCATTCCCAACCTGGGCGTTTGTATCCAGTAAGAGACCTAGGCTAAAACCGCCATTCAAACCAAGCCTAGCTCAGACATGAGCGAGAGGCATAAATATGAAGCCACACCCGCTCAGACATCGCCTGGATTAACAAGGTCCACGTCAGGTGTTCAGGAACCAGGACGCCCTGATGAGAAGTGGACTACTGGAACAAGACATCGGTGGGCAAGAGATGAAAATAGGGCGCTGTTGGAATGCTACTACGCAAGTAACCCTGGCGGAAGGGGTTACATGAATAGGATGAGGGACCCATAGAATCTTTCAAACCCAGCATCCACATTGACGGTGAAACAACTAGTAGCTCAGTGTTCCAACATTTGGAAGAAGGAACTGCTCTCACAGCTAGAGATTGATGAGGCACAACACAAATGCTACAGCAAGGGGGAGCCAGGATGACAGGTCAGGGGGGAGATATCCTCACCCCCACCCGAGATTGGCTACCAAGCCCCAAGTGTGATGGAAGAAGGATTGCGAGAGGAACTGACCTGAGAGATATGGTGAAGCTCAAAACCTGAATCCTCCGTAGCCAGTCTAATTCTTTTAGGTACAACATACCAGCAAATCCCTGTAATGCATGCTTTACATCTGCAATCAAAGCAGATAGTGGGCCTATTTAAATTTAGTTCCACTACTAAGCAAAAGCTCTCAGACATTCAGGAGCAAATGGGAAAACCTGTGATAAAACTAAGAGGGTTGAGACTAGATGGAACAGCACCCATTTAATGTTTTGGTGTCTGTTGGAGCAGTGGCAGCAACCTTGCCCTTCCTGAACACAACTTTGACTCTTTTTAACAGTGCTGACCAAGAATCAGTCAGCCAGTGTTTTCAGGTTCTTGAATGAAGCAACTGTGGAACTCTCATCTGAGTAGAGAGTTTATTCTTCAAAAATGATTCCATTCGTCAGACTCATTCATCATAAAATTCATTAGAAAGGTCAGAGGTCAACAATCCCAACTGCCTCTGACCTAAGCAGTAATCTACAGATGAATTTGAGGGAACGATGTGGGTTGGAGCCTGTAAGGATTGTAGCAGTGTCTCCTAGATTGAAAGTTCTGGCTTTGGGATGTTCAGAAAAAAATCAGGAAAGATGTGAAGGCTATGAGTTTCATCACACATCCATGTGCTGTGCTGTCATTCGAGGAACTTCTCAAGCACAAGCAAGTGCTTGAGTGCCATCAACATCAGCTGCTACAGTACGAGGCCAGTAAACATGATGAACAGAGCATCTTTCTGACAGCAGAGTAGATGAAACCAATCAAGGACAGAGTGTCAGTGCTGATTTTATAGTTGAGGTTCAGCACTCTCTTTCAGCCCCATGTCTACCAAGAGGAGATGACCCTCTAGATTACTGGACCCAACATGCCACCATGTTCCCTCATCAGATGTATCTTTCCACTCCATCCACATCAGTCCCCTGTGAGAGAATATTTTCCATAGCAGGGGAAAACATTCCAGTTTACTGAGTGTAATAGTCTAAAATCTCACTTATTTGGCCACCAGATGTCCTTGTAATAAAATGTTTCGAATGTTCCAAAAAGATTGATTTAAAAAAAAAAAAAAATTGTTCCAAATGATTCGATCTCCCAAACATTCCATTTCTGCCGTCACTAGCAGCTTTATTGCTGATACAATAACTCAGGTAAGTTAGAAACTTCAGTTGTATTCATATAGCGCCAAATCGCATTAACAGTTGCCTCAAGGTCCTTTATATTGTAAGGTAAAGACCCTGCAATAATACAAAGAAAACAGCGAAAACCCCAACAATCATATGACCTCCTATGAGCAAATGCCTTGGGGACAGTGGGAAAAAAAATGTCCTCTTAACAGGAAGAAACCTCCAGCAGAAACAGGCTCAAATTTGGACATAACGAAGGAACAATGAAAGTCACCGTACCCATGGGCACACACAAGAACAGAGGAAGATGCAGATGGTATATACACACAGGAAGAGATAGGCAAAGTGCACACACCTGGGGAACATAAGTGAACAAAATCTGACTGACAAAACAGGGTACGCAAAACTGAACATAACACACAGGAGATGGGGATGCAGAGATGTTTTATTTTGATGGGAGACCATTTTGAGACCATTTTGATGGGAGACCATCAAAATAAAACAGGAAGTAATTCACACGCACTGAGACTCAGGCACGTGAACTTGACACTAGGACTGGGGATAAAAAGACATGGAGACATGACAGACTGGGGAGACAACAGGAAGAAACAGAGATGAACATGGGAACAGGGAGAAAACGCAGGTACAAGACTACAAACAAATTAAGCAGACAAGACCCGGATCGCAGACAGTCACGAAGACAGAAAACAGAGAGATAAGATAGAGATAGAAACATGGCCAGGGAAACTGAAAGGATAACAAAACACTGAGATGAAACTAGGAAAGATTGGACGGGGGAACAAACTTGAAGAAAAACAAGGATTCAAGGACTAGAAATATAAATAATAAAAACTCGGCAGCACTGGGAAAACTGAGCGCAAGATTAACTAACACATTAAATATAGAACTAGAACTAGAACTAAAAGAAGTGATCACAAATTTCAAAGAAATCACAAGTCCATAACAAACTCAAATACCGTGAAAAAATTAAAACCTTACAAAGACAATTTATTTATGTAGACTTATTTATTTCAGATTTCTATAACACTGTGTCACCAGCTGGCCCATAGCCAGTGACAAAGAGGGGAGACAAGACAGGTTGTGTTGCAGATAATTATTTTACAAATAAAAAAAATACTTATTTAATTTTTTAGTTTTAATTTGCATTGCACATGTTGGTATTTAATATTACTTTTTTGCTATAGTGTGTTGAGTAGCACATCGTTAGCTCAGTCACCACACACTCCGCAGTTCCGCACAAGGGGTGTGGGTGTTTGTCTGGTGGTTGTGTTTGCATGTGTTTGTTGTTAGGAATGGCCCTTGCAGCCCTAGCTTAAACCCAGAACACTGCTGCTGCTATCACTAAAAAGCAGAGAGAGAACCAGAAGGCATCCATATTGTTGCTGGGGACTTTAATGTGGCATGTTTGATGTCTGTACTTCCCAAATTCCACCAACATGTTAAGTGTCCTGTCATGGTCTGCGGTGGATGGCTGAATTTCCATGAGGCTCCTGAACCTACCTGAGATCCGCCCCTGGGCAGGGCCACCTCCTCCAGCTCCTTCACACCTGGAGCCAATTGCAGGCAATCAAGCCAGAGGGATTTAAGCCACAGGCTGATGTTCATTCACCGCCAGTTCGTCTTCAACCCATGTTGGTAACCGGCCCTTATGGTTCAAGTTTGCTCTGTGATTTATCTTGTTAACGAGACTTTCTTGTGCTGCAGTTCCTGAAATCATCTTGGCTCAAACCCTTGGCTCACGCTCCACCTTCGGACTCAGGATACCAAGCAATCCCTCTGATAATCACTCTGTGCCTCACCTGCCTGCCCTCCTGCCATCACAATCCATCTGAAGACCCCGGATCTCAGGTCAGCCTTTCCACGCCATTCAGCTCCCCTGGATTCTCGCCACCCCCCTCTCAACACTCTGTGTTCCCCTACTGCAAGTAAGAATTGCTATACTTACCATTTACCACTTTAGGGCCACCTCCACTACTTCCCTAACTCCACTGTCTTCTCTCTTCAGTGTGACTGTTCCTGCTCAGCTCCACTCTGCATCTCAGGCCCCGTTCCCTTGCCCTAGTTCTACATTCTCCTAGCCACGTTTCCCAGGCCACGCCAAGCTCTACGTTTTGTTGTTTTTTTGTCTTGCCACATTAAACCAAATAAACATTGTTAAACCTTCTGCTGGCTCTGTTCTGGGTTTCTGCGCCTGAGTTCAGTCCCGTACTG
>VUQG01043128.1:0-17012 GCA_015106755.1 Etia nguti
TTACTTTGACACAAAGACCTCTGCTGTGATGCTCACACCTCCGATGAAGTCTCACATGTATCAGTACTGATAAATGATCAAAATTATAATATTTCTGACTGAGGCAAAACTGAATCGAATCAGGACCTTGTGAATCGGAATCGAATGGATTATAGAAATCAGTGACGATACCCAGCCCTAGTGAGTAGCCTAGGCCCGACAGAAGTGGATGTAGCTGTGGGAAATGAGAAAAGATGAAAAGAACGATTGATAACTTTTTCGTTAAGTTAAGGCCTGATCCGTCTGAAATTCATAGCCAGTGCTCTGACACGGAGCCATCAACCTCTGAACGCTAAAAAAGTACAGTGTATCCAGAAAACACATTATATGCCCCGATAAATGCACTGCCCAATTGTCCCCTCTCCCCACTGCCTTTCAGGCAGCAGCAAACAGGTTGTCAGGAGGCCGAGATGATGATTAAGTTTAACATTATCTACAATATTGCCAAAGAGTGCCAAAGGACTTTAAGCACAATCACTTTTTTAGTAACTTATCTTTCTTGTAGAACTGTGCTCCAAATAAAAGACCTTTGTGTTGACAAGATTGTTAGTTAATCATTTACAAATCAATGTTGTCTGTATGGACAAAAATAAAAAGTGAACATGTGAAACAGTGGGGTTAAGTGATGTGGTTGAAAAATTTGGGTGCACCTAACTTTTGTGCTGGTGCAACTAAGAAAAAAACGTTAGGCGCACCAGTGCAACCATGGCAAAAAGTTAGTCTAGAGCCCTGCACCCTCCACTCCAAAGAACCGATCACATACCACCCAATCTCACAACAACACTGCTTTGCAAACACCAATCAGATAAATCACATAACGCAATGCAAAGACTGTTATCTAAAATACTGAAAAGACAGATCTAAAGTCAAAGCAGACTAGAATGTTACCTAGCCCTAAACAGAGATTAAGAACTGGCTCTTACATAAAACGTGGATTATACTCCATTGAGGACGATGACACAGACAGCCCGACGCACCCGGCCAAGTAGTCATTCCTTTTAAACTTCCTTGAAATCCACCATGAGGGAAGATGCGTAGTTGGTGGATTGTAAGTTATCAAATCTCTGTGGACAAGCCTGTGCAGTCCCACAAAACAGACAGGCACCCAGAGTAATCACTTGATGATTAGTCTGGGTGACACTAGGTGGACTCGCAGACGTGGAAAGTATAATCCCCGCTCGCATCCCTGATACATATGAATAATTTATGGTATTTTATTTTTTTTCTACTGTTCTTTTATTTGATCATAAATTGGATTTTGATTTTATTTATGTAAAAGCATGATGGAAAATAAAGAAAGTAAAATAAAGGACAATAAAAAAAAAGCTAAAAGGTAGGACTCTTTACCCTCTTTATCCCCTGAAAGCCTACTAGGAGTAACCCTTGGTGCTCTGATGTTCTGAACTGAGCAGTTTCTGTCATATTTCAGATCTGCTTATAAAACAAAATGACTGAGTGTGCATCAGACATCAGAAGCTAGAGAGAGTGGCCTCTCTCTAGCTTCTGTTTTCCGCTGCTACCCTGGGGAAAACTCTTCTCATGGTCATCAAACACCTCTTTATAGCATTTACGTGCGTGTGTATGTATTATTTGCATATCAGCCACCTCCTGTGCTGTCATTTTTGTTTAGCATTTTAATATATAAAAAAAGATTACATCAAGATTAGATTTTCTGAAACACCAACAACACCAACTTCAACCTGTGTTTACCCTAAGCAAATCATCAGTCCTTTTGCCATCCATGGAAGCAGTGTATAAAATATGTGATACAACCAGTTTGCTAGACTTGCTCATGTTCCTGTTGTACTGTCAGTTAGCTTAACAGTCCTCTCTGCAGCCACTTATCAACCAATCAGCATTCGACAGACACACGTTATCTACTTCTGTGATGTGCAGTTGGGATTTTTTGAGTACTGCATGAGATGGGAGCAGGTTTCACCGGTTTGTGAAAACCCCTGTCTCTTTGCTGTTCAAACGGAAATGCATGCGTTGATGGACACATTTGCAGGACCATAAATTATTATGATGTTTTTAATTATAAATGTGCAAAGTGTGGATCTGATAACCTGAACGACATCCCCCGTAGCTGCAGATAGCAGTCCCCTCTGGCTCAGTGCCAAACAGGCAGCTCCAGCAGGAAGGAAGTATGACTTTATGGGCTTGAAGGCTCTAATGTCATACACCTTCAGCTTCTTATCCATGCCAGACGTCACCATGTATCTGTCAAAAAAAAGAAAACTAAATTAAAAAGACTAGTCTCTGGTGGACCAAGAGAAAAATTCAACTAACTGCTCAAGAAAAACTGAGTGCAAAATCATTGACTGCTACAGTAATATGCCCTATAAATAACAAAATAAACATTTTGCATGGGTTTTCCTGTTTTAAATCCAGGATTGTTTTGATTTAACACAAACTTTAGACATACCAGACGTGCATAAACAACTCCCTTGTGATTGCTGAAGCTTTTACATCTCAAAGAGAGGGTTTTTGTTAGCATGTGACTAAATGAGACTAGAGGAATTGTCAGGAACATCAACAACATCATACCACCAAACCCATGACTTTGGATTCAAAGATCCGAAGTTGGATTAATTTGTTAAGGGTACAAGAACCCCCCCCCCCAAAAAAAACCCAACAACAACAAAAAATAAGTTCTTATAAGATAAGGTAAAATATATACTCAGTGGCCACTTCATTAGGTACACCTGTTCATACTCAATTTGACATGTAAAACCTGACAAACCCAGCATCAGAATGAAAAAGAAATGTGATTAATGTGACTTTGAATGTGGCGTGGTTGTTGGTGCCAGACATGGCTGGTCTGACTATTTCAGAAACTGCTCATCTACCGAGATCTTCCCAGCAGATCTCAGTAGATCCATCTCTAGGATTTACAGAGAACGATTCAAAAAAGAAAAGACCCAGTGAGTGGCAGATCTCAGAGAAAATGCCAGCGACAACAGACAGGCTGCTTCAAGTTGACAGAAAGCCAATAACAACTGTAATAACCACCAGTTACAACAAAAGTATGCAGAAGAGCGTGTCTGAACACATAACATGTTGAACACATCCTACCCGGAAATTGCTGCTAACTATTAAATGCTCTCTTCTCATGGCTGCTTTCAACAGGATTCGGCTATGTCACAAAGCTTTAATCTTCTTAAATTGGTTTCTTGAACATGACATTTAGTTCGCTGTACTCAAATTAGACTCCACAACCACCAGATCTCTAGCTAACCTGGTGGATCAGAAGATTCACATCATGTATGTGCAGCCAACAAATGCGGAGCAACTATGCTATCATGTCAATAAGGACAAAAACCTTTGAGGAATGTTTCCAACACCTTGTTGCATCAATGTCATGAAACGTCAAGGCTGTTTTAGAGGCAACAAGGGGTCCAACCTGGTATTAGCAAGCCACTTTTAGTGCCTAGGACTATTGTGAAAAAAACATCAAGGTAACTTTCACAGACGTTACAAAACATTTCCTTTTCTCATGTGACTTACGTGCCCGTCTTATCCACAGCGACAGAGCGCACGCCCCCTTGGTGACAGAGCATTTTCACCAGGGCTTCTTTCTGGTTTGGTGACCAGAGGGTGACCGTGCCGTTGGCATGACCTAGGTGGATGATGGCATTATGAGGGTTCTGACACATCACGTCAAGTCGGCCAGTTTTGGTGCAGATAGCTGCTACTTCCTTTCCCACTGACACATCCAAATACTGCAGGAAACTGGTAGCACTCTAAAGAAGACAGAAAAAAAACAAAACTGTTTTACAGACAGCCAGGACATATAACTTTGCCTATAAATTTATTGTCAACAATAAATATTAAACAAAACAATTTTGGCTCGTGTTTATTTATCATGTTAACCTCTAAACTGTCACAGTAACACATTCAAAAGTGTGTATTATCTGCACTGCTCTGTAGTGTATAACAAGTTGTGTTTTTGTTTGTTATGTTGTCATGACTCCAACAATGTTTCAGTCCTACTCTGTTAAGCTCGGCATACACTGTGCGATTTTTTCAGTCGCGTTATTCAGCTCCTGCCCAAACTGTACGATTGAATCGCAGGGGTCAGAAGTTCGTAGGTCGCGATGCAGGGTCTCGCACTATACGGCCCGATGCTCTGATGCGACCTGAGTGCTCACACAGTGTGTCCATAACATGAAGTGGTAACATGAAGCTTATAACACAAAATCCGTCTCTAGCACTCCCTCTCTCTTCCTCTGTCTTACACACCGCCACCACCGCCACCACTAATGAAAAAAATTGACCAAGCAGCTGCAATTGAGCAGCAATGTCCATCCAACTCTTTTCACAGTTGTTGCGGTCGTGATAATTTTGTGAGGCCACATCGAAAAGGCTCGGATGAGCTTGCCAAAGTTCTACAAGTTGGGCCACCATCACTTCTGTCCAGATCAAACGCTGCACTGCCATGCTACTCCGTCTTTTTCATTTCCATTTCTGTGTTTGCGCATGCGCAGTGTTGGAAGTTGCGTTAAATTGGCTCGTGGCACTGCTTCAACAGTGCGATACCCTCACGAGGGGCAACCAGGATTTCAAACAGGTTTGATTTTCTTGCGACCACACGATTACTGATCGGGAGCTGCTTGTGAGGTGTTAATCGCTTCTCATTACCCCATGTATACTACATGATGCACGACACACGATTAAGGTGAAACTCGGGCTCGATCCCCAAAACAGTCGCACGACTGAAAAATCGTCTCAAAATGGGCCAAAAATCGCACAGTGTATGCCCAGCTTTACTCAGCTCACTCTTATAAGCAGAAGTTTGTGGGGGGGGATTTGTACTGGTAGATTACTGGTCTGGCCAGCCCGACTGGGAAATGACATTTGTTTGTATGCAGAAAAACAGTGTGTACGCATTTACCAAAGTTCAATCGGAAACTCTGCTATCTTCTTACCACAATTTAGCTTTTTAAAAGATTTTATTTTTATCTAGAATCCCAGACTGCCAGAAGCTAGAAAAAAAAATTAATCCGCTGACAAAGCAGGAAAAGTAACTTTAATAACAGCAAGACTATGACCTGGGAAAATTAAGGCTTAATAAAAAAGAAAATAATACATAATTTTTAATTACTATGGAAATGGAAATGCAAGAAATTGAAAGACAGAAGAAGAATTACTGTGAACTCACCGCTGTGGCGAGCAAAAAGTGATAGGGGAGGAACTGCATACGAAGGACGTCATTGAATTTTCGGATGCAGTGAAGCTCTATTCCGTTAGAGTCGTAGATATAAAGCCATTTCTTCTGAGCCACTGCATACATAGCCTCACTATGAAGCCACCTACACAAAGGCAGAAATTTGTTTTAGTCTGGAGAAGCTGATCAATGTTTTATTTTCTGCTTTGTGTTTCATGAAGGCGGGTGACTTACTTCACATCATTGACAGATTCCATCACATTTATCTCACACATCAGCTGTTTGGACACCCAATCTATACAAGCAACATGGCCTCTCCTCCCACCAAGCAGCAGGTGACTGAAGTGAAGAGAACATAAATATAAACTTATGAAGTCTCTCTATTTATATCTCTGTCTATTTATTGTAAAAACAGGAATGATCATTCAGTTCTGCAGGTTCACCCCAGCTCTATAATGTGGTTTAATTTCTTTCCATGTCTTTCTTTTAATTTACACCATTGCTGATTTGGACTCTCAGCTCTTAGTAACAGTTTTTGTTACACCACAGAGAATCTCAGAAAAGCTAAAAGAAAGGCAAAGTTTCTTTCCTTTGCTTGTACTAAGTGGTGAGTTTGCCACTTAGCAAAGAAGATAAAATTAATGAAGCCTTAATGTCAAAATCTACTTTTGTCAGGCAGACACAGAGTTGGAACTAAATATGTTGTTCCATATCTGCTTAGAAGATTACAAAAGTTATAATGGATACTTAACATTTTCTCTAGAAACGGTGACTGCTCTTGCCAAGCCCATTGACAACAACGATGGAGCCATTTATAGGACATAAAAAACAGAAGTTAAATGCTAGACGTTAAACCATTCGCTGATACATTGGCCTTTTAAATCACTAAATATCAGTCTCTTACTCCACAAGAGTACTGCACATTAGAGAAAAATACAATGTGTGGCTGTGATTGTAGGAGTTTTAACTGCTCCAAAACAGCCATAAGTTAAAAACACTTCACACAGATGAGCATGTGATGCATGATACTGACCGTCCAGTCTTGCTGTAATCCAATCGATATGGTCCAAACTGAGACAGTTTCAGATTAAAATACTGAGGAGGAGAAGAGAGCAAGAAATGAACAACACTCACTCTGGCAGTAATATTTTATAATTTTATAGTTTTATAATGTGGTTTTTTGTGTGTTTTTTGGAGGGGGCTACATGTTTTTTCATGCAGTCAGGTTTGGGATTCTTTGCTTCCATAACATGTCAGAACATAACTGACTAGTGTAAAGAGTAAGCTGCATACTTTTCAGGAAGGGTCACCACATCAGGTAGCTCCGCATGTTTTGATTTGGTAAAGTTCTATGCAGAATCTCTTCCCGAGACAACTCCAGAGCAAATTTATGCCTACGGTTGGAACTGAACCAGCAAACCTTTGCTTGGCAAATGTGTTAAATACTACAAAATCCAAAACAAACTGTAGGTCTTTATTTTAAAACACCACTTCCATTTTTCTATTTAAAATAAAACTTTATTTGCATCTAGATGTTACAAACTTGCTATATAATTAATAACTGTCTTAATGTATTTGTCATTTTATATTGCACTCTTTTAAAAAATTTAACCAATAAACTGTTTACTTTAAAGTTATGATTTTATAATATCCACACAGTCTGCATTTCTAATTTTTTTTTCCATAATTGAGGCAGAAATCTACAGTTCAATGTAACTCAGACTCCACTTTTATTTCTGGTATTACTGCAGGTTTTAACAAAGGGTTTGTTCTTTAATCATTCAGAGCTTAAACTTGTATTTTATTGCTAAAAGATATATGTGTGTATATAATATATATATATATATATATATATATGAATTTACATAATAATTAAAAGATATCTTAAATCACTTCAATTAAACCGACAATTTGTCAGCAAAACCAAACAAAAGCCCATAATCTGCGTTTCTTCAAAATTTCTGTGCAATTTTTTATATTTAATAAGTTATTTACATGTTCACACAAAACTTCTATAAAATCTATCTTCTCCACCCAAAAAAAGATTGGTGATCAACTACATAAGTATCATGGTGACAGGTATTAGTTTCTATAATTTTCTTAACCAACTTCAGTGGACACTTCAGGTACAATTTGTTAAAACAAACAACCTGTCTAACAAATAAACACTTATTTGATAAAAAAGGTCTCAGTACCTTTGCTCCAGATGTTATGTCCACAGCCTCTGCAATATCCTCCTGTGAGATCATACACGTGTCCTCATCTTCATCTCCTTCTAGAAACCTGAGATCAGGGACAAACATCACTCAAAGGGGGCATTCTTTTAAAATAAAAAATAAAAAAAATCACATGATCTCTGTCACAGAGTACGATCTAACACAAATAGGTGAGCATTATTTAAAGGACATTACCCTGCCTCCTCTGGGAGGAGAAGGTCAAACCGGGCTGCTTGTTTCTGGGCCATTTCTGAAGCATCTTCTGAGCGAGCTATAATATTTCTCAGCTTGTGCTGCTTACGGTGAGGCTAGAACAAAACGAACAGAGAAATTAGATGATAGATAGGGACAAGCGCTTAAAAAAAGAGCCTACTATTTTAAAGAAGAGACACTCCGATGCTTACTTTTTTAAGTTTGTCTTTCCTCTTGAATTTTTGCAATCTGTCTTCTGGAATAGGAGCAGGGCCTGGGAATGGGTCAGATTTCTGAAAGAACATGAACATTGGTTAGAACAATATATAATATACAATCCTATATTACCTATACTAAAGTGTAAAAGCAGACTGAATCATGGTAAACATTAAATGCCATCTTCTTCTGGTTGTAAGTGGTGCTTCAAACTTAAATATTACAGCTAAAAGATTCAGTACAACGCTCATGAATCAACACGGGAGATTAGGCATGCCTGGCTACCTTTGTTTACATAATAATGTGCTTTTTGGGATATTTTGAAGATTTTGCAGTGTAACAGCAGCACAAAGGCGATGCATAGGCTGTTTACTGCCAATAAGGGTACCCCAAACTGCATCTTAAGCATATTCTAGTGCAACACAGGACCTCACTAAAACAGTTTAAGCAAGAGTAACAAATGAAGGCGTGATTTTTGTCTGTCAACAGTAATTCGTATACTCTTACCCCTGGCTTGACTTTCTCTCCATCACTTGGACCCTGGTCTTGTTTTCTCTTCTTTGCCTTCTGTGTCTTGTCCTCCTCCTGCTGCAGAGCCTCTTTGCTCTGTTCTCCGTCGTTTTTAACTTTGTTTTCATCCTTCCTTTCCTCCTCCTGGAGCTCCTGCCAGTACCGAGCAGGCGGCTGTAAGATAGGAACGAACAGTGGCAAGTTAGAAGAAGTGACTTTAACGTATTTCGTTATTTAAGCCCAGAAACTTTTTACACTCGTCTTCGCCCCCGTGTGGGACTACTCACATTAGCTGCTTGGCGCTAGCAAGAAAAAAAAACTACCTTTGTTTACTGTTTATTAGTTATAAAACTGCGTTTCTCAGTTGCAGTCAGCAATAGCTTCAAACGGCTGCAATGAATGTGCTTCTAGAAATTATTTATCTATATTTACCTCCTTCTTTTTACCCACGTGTGTCTCATCCACCGCTACCTCACCGGTTGACGCCATCTCTGTTGTATACGTTTTTCTTCTTCTGCGTTAACGGCTTCAATAAACTGTCTCTGTACATGATGAGCGCCAACGTTCGGTCTGAAAAGGTTACTACATCGGCTTATAGGTTCAGTATGTGCATAAAAAAGAAATCTTTACAGTTTATTTAATGATATTCTCTCTTTGTAACAGGATTAAGATAATTAAAAAATATTTGTAACTTTTTTTTCTCTCCCTGCATATTTCAAATCTTTTATTTCAGTCTTGTATTCATCTTAGCCTTTTAATGTTGTCTCATGTTACCACCCAGTGGGTTAAAAGAAAATAAAACTTTCCCTTCATCATCCATAGTGATTAAGTAAGTAACAAAATACATAAATAAATAAATTAATCAAAAACTAGGAATAATCACAACAAAATATCCTAGGAGATTAAAAAACAATTAATAGATAAAATCAATTTTAAAAAACATAATAAAAGATGGTGATAACAAAAGAAGTCTTAAACTGCTTTTCAAAGGAGTCCACAGAGTCAGTTAAATATAGCTGGAGTCGGAGACTATCCACAGACCAGAGTTATCTAATTAGTTTCTTATTTTTATTTTGCTTTGACTTTTTGCTTTTAATTCAGTTTAGTTGCAGTTAGTTTTCAGAGTGAATTTGCTCGTTTCAGTTTAGTCTTTACTTTTTGCAAAATGTTTAGTTTCTATTAGTGTCAGTCTTATTTTTAGTTGCTATTCATTAATATTGGATTGTACAGTGCTCACAGTCTTGTAGACGTCCAAAGACTCAGTAAATATTTCCATCAAAGCCTCATCTGGCAAGTTTTTAATAAATTTTTTCTTTTGCCCAAACAACAAACATTAAAACTATATTTACTCTATATGTGTCTTTAAAAAAAAAAGAAAAAAAAAAGTAGTTTTCAAAGTTCACAGATTCGTTTCAGTTTGTTTTAACATTTTTTAGAAGTCTAGTTTTTAAAAATATGATATATTTTGATTTTTTTTTATTTTACTGAATTTTTTCCTCGCATCTAGCTTTAATTTTTAGTTTATTTTTAGTGAGATATAATAACCTTGGCACAGACTGAAATATTCTGTCCCCTCAGTCTTTAGTCTTAAGAGAAACATTTATACATTTTTAGCCTGCACTTAAAGTCTTCTTATAGCAGTGTGTTTAAGAAGAAGCTCGGTGCCTCAGAGTCACAGGGTGGTGGAGCCTTTCACCTCTAACATAATTTGAAAGGTGTGGTACAGCATGAACTTACTGCCAGCCTATAGCAGGGCCCTCCCTTTACCATCCTAATGAATCATTCCTAACGTATTCTTCTAATTCTTGTCTTTAGAGTTGCTCGGGCTTACACTTTACCCCTCTGAATAGTGTTTGCTCGTGTGATCTTTGATCTTAGAACGTGTTTTGAAAACTAAAACCTGCAACTTCCTTTTTGTTTGAATTCAAACAAACCCAATGTGAAGTCCTAATTTTTGACTTTTCATTTATTTTTCAGTTCCTTCTGTTAACATCAATTCCAGTTTTATGTTTACATTTCAAAAATTATATTTTGATGTTTGTAATTTTAATAATGAGTTCCATTAAACTGACCTGCAAAAAATGACTTATTGTTTGTCACTACAGTAACTATTATGCTGATGTTCTAACTATTGCCCCCATATTTAAAATGTAAGCATAAAACACGATTTCAGGCATTTGTATGCAGGAGATTTTTGGTCTTTTTTAATATTTGCGAAAGTAGTAAAGCATAACTGCTAAACTCGAACGATAATGCTGATAAAGACCACAAGCCCAGAAATCTTTTTAATCTCCTTGATGTATCTTCAAAGTAGATTAACTTCAGCCAGGTACCCCATTGTCTTTATCTACAGCTATGTTGTATTTGAAAATCAAGATTTCCTTCTGTTAAAGACTTTTAAAGGCTTAATTTTCAAAGGCGAACACATTTGTTCCCTCTCTTAAAGCTCTGTACAGTCATAAATGAAAAGCTTTGTCATTGCATGACATTGCTTTTTGTTCAGTGGTCATGTGATAATATTACTGTAACGTCGTCTCACCCACTCACTGTAAGAAAAAAAAAGTCCAAAATTCTAATCAATGTATTGCATGTAGTGCATTTGCAATACTGTCTATTGAAAATTTAGTGCTTTGAATGCATGAGGAATGTTTTCATTGACACACTTTAGATCCTAGAACTGGAAAAAAAAAATGCTGCCAACAAAAGGATCAGGAAATCAGGGAAGGGTTGGACTTTTAGTTCTCTTCTGGCAGAGGGCCAGCTCTCACTGTGGTGTGTTACGTAACCAGAAGTTGTGTATAAAATACTCATCTGGTCAGAGAAAAATCCCAGTAAGAGAAGCCAGACAAAAACCGGCAATCAACATGTCTCTTGATCTTGAGAAGGTATGCCTGACATCTTTAAACCAAACTGTTTTTTGTTGTTGTTGTTGCTTTAGCTAGAGTTTGCTTTAATTTTATGGTGTTTGTCTCTTGTTAAGCATGTAGAGCTAAGCTAATGACTATGGATTTATCAGTTAAAGTGGTGTAAATGCATGCATGAGCCATGTGTGATCATTTTATTTTGCAAGTCAGAGGGTTACTTTATCAATCAGCACCAGCGTTCTTGTTGAGCGCAGCCAGACTTCCTCTCTGGGCACACCAAGTATTTTTGTGCTTTTAACCATTTGTGAACTCACTCTCTCTTTAAAGATGACTTGGATAAAACAGCTTGAAGCATGATCTGACTTCTTTACCCACAGATGGCAACACTGCTTTCTCTTCCACTGCAGTACCTGATTACATTACATTACACTGACTTCTCAGCCTTAATAAAGTCAGCAACTTTAACAAGCCTGAGAGCAGCTGAGTGGTATTTCTATTATACATTTAACTGGCCAGTAGACAAACAAAGAGTCCTTACTCTGTAGAAACAGTCAGCCATTGTAACCAATGTAAAATTTAATTTGTGCCATCTGCATTCATACTATGAATGAAATTTATAACTTATTTTAAGTTATATAGTAATTTAAAGCAGGGAAACAATATTTTCCCTGCTTTATAGTCTGTGTGTGTGTATGTTTTATTTATTTATGTACAATATTGACTGCATTATAAGTGATTTATTGTTGTTTTAATCATGTGAGTTGATCCACAACCAGTGTCCTTTTTTGGGACAATAGAGTGAATTCAAGTACACATTCAGATTAAAAAAAAAAAAATATATATATATATATATGGTCTTTGCTTTTTTCCCAAAGGCACTTTTACCTTCTCGACAACAACTGTTTGATTTCCATGGAGTCTCAATGATTCCCATTTTCACAGACAACTGGGAGAATGTTCAAAACTTTCAGGCCAGACCAGATGATATACTTATTGCAACATATCCCAAAGCAGGTCAGTCCAAGAAAGAGGTGTAAACCTTTACAGCTCATCAAGATGTGTGCAAAGAGGTCAGGGTAGGGGTCATGTTAACTTCTTCTTTCCCCCTCTCACTTTAGGAACCACATGGATCTCCCAGATCCTTGACCTGCTGTATTTTGGTCAGACAGAGCGACAGAAAACCATCCCTATCTTTGAGAGAGTGCCCTTCCTGGAGATTGCCGTTCCATCTTTGGTTTCAGGTTTTCGATCAAATGTACCAATTTTACACAAACACCAACAAACCATTATGGATTGTTGGCCTCTTTTTCCTAAAACTTGGCTAAAATCATATCGCTATGTTACCACTGGCTAGTTGTTATTGACATTTTACACAGTCAAACTTGTGTTTTTTTCCATCTTCATCCCTCCATGCAGGAAAAGACCTGGCAGACAAGCTCGCCACCACCCCTCGACTCATTAAGACTCATTTTCCTGTCCAGTTTGTGCCAAAGTCCTTCTGGGAACAAAACTGCAAGGTTGCATTTTCTTGTCCGTTGTTTGCATCAGCTCAGTGTATTATCAAGAAGCTGATAATAATACCGATAATAGTGCAGTTTTACACTGAGTTTAAGTTAAACTTGAAGCCTTCCAAGAGAATTTGAGATTCATTTGAGTTAAGAGTTTGTTTTTTTCCCCCCTTTTCTTTTTTAAAATCTTCTGTAGATTGTCTATGTAGCCCGTAATGCAAAGGACAACATGGTGTCTTTTTTCCACTTTGATCGGATGAATATAGCTCACCCAGAGCCTGGAGACTGGAGCAACTACATCCACAGATTCATGGACGGAAAAAGTATGCATAAAATACTATATTAAAGTTATTTTAAGTTACTGCATGAATGCTATTTTCCTGTTTCTGTGGCCCTAGTGGTGTTTGGCTCCTGGTATGACCATGTGAATGGCTGGTGGAAGAAGAAAAAGACTTACTCAAACATTCACTACATGTTCTATGAAGATATGATCGAGGTAATACATTGTTTTGTGGGTCCCTTTCTATTTATGCTACTTGCTTGAAGCTCTCATTTAGTGGCTTATAATGCTGTAATGGTGGTTGTGATGTTGTGATGATACACTTAGATCCATAAGTATTTGGACAATGTCACATTTCTTTTGTAATTTTGCCTCTGTGTACCACCAGAAAGGCTGTTAAATCAAGCAGTCAGTTTGTTTAAGCTTAAAAATAACTGGACACACTAATATAGTTTTAACTATGTGGAAAGCTAAATTTTGCAGTCAACTGACTGAAGTTTAGACACAACAGACATCACCAAAAACTGCATTTCTTGCTTGGAGATGTACTTCCAGGCCTCCACCTTCAGATGCTGTATGTGTGTGGGTCTTTCCGTCTTCAGTTTTGTCTTCAGTAACTAAACTGCATGCTCTATTGGATTGAGAGCAGGTAACTGACTTTGCCACTGAAGACTATCCCCTTTTCTTCTCTTAAGAAATCTAGTGGTTGCTTCAGCAGTTTGCTTTGGGTCGTTATTTGTTTATATTATGACGCGCTGTCTCATCAGTTTTGCAGCATTTGGATAAATCTGAGCAGATAGTATAGCCCTGTCCACTTAAAAAAATCATCCTGCTACTTCTATCAGTAGACACATGATCAATGAACACCAGTGACTTTATTCCACTGGCAGCTATACATGCCAAAATATAATTTCCACTACGTTTGACAGATAATGTGGTATGCTTTAGATCAGGGGTCTCCAACTCCAGTCCTCCAGAGCTACTGTCCTGCAGCTTTTAGATGCATCCCTACTCCAAATACTTAACTCTTACCTATCTTTCCAGGACACTGAACGGGAAATAGACAAACTCTGCAGCTTCCTCAGTTTGTCCCATTCAGCTGAGGAGAAGAAAATGATCGCAGGTGGAGTCCAGTTTGATAACATGAAAAAGAATGAGATGACCAATTATTCCACGTTCGCCATTTTAGATTTCAAGATTTCTCCCTTCATGAGAAAAGGTACAGTGAACAATATTGTGATGCATGAGGTGATATTAGGAAAAATACCTGACTGATTTTTATCTGCGTTTCTGCAGGGAAGGTTAGTGACTGGAAGAACCACTTTACCGTTTCTCAGAATGAAGTGTTTGATGAAGACTACAAAAAGAAGATGAAAGATCCCACACTTCAGTTTCGCACTGAAATTTGAACAGAGCCAGGCATATAGTGTGCAAAAAGGGGTCACTGATTGACTTTATCTAAATCAATGTGCTTTATATTATTAATCACAAATTAAAAGGCATTTCATGTTTGAAAGTGAATATTTATGTCACTACAAAAAAAAAATAAAAAAATTGGACATTACCAGTAACACTGTACTGCAATACTGACACTGAAACTAAAGTTGGTGTGCACATTAAAATGTCTAAAGTATATAGTAATATGAAAGTTTATTTTGAAGCTTTTTACTAAGTGCTAACAGCCCATTTTTTATTCTATGTGTGTTACACGTGAGGCATAAAAAATAAAAGGTAATGACTGTTTCGTTTTAGTTACATTTTACAGTTATTTAAAAATCTTTCTGTCAAGACATACCAAACAAGCAACAATGAATTGTTTGTGTAGCTGAAATCAATATAAATTCATCTGTGTGGAGGGTTTTGAGGATGTGGTTTACCCAAGACAAAATGAATACAACTATACTTATTTTAATTAGTCAATACTATTTATAAACTAAATATAAAATATAAATGTAAAATGCACTGCTTGAGTAGTACACCGGTACCTGTATTTTCTTTGAGTGACAAGATGGCCAGGCATGTTGACACTCCCTTATATTTGACCCAAATATTTCACCAAATCTTATATAGAAACAAAGACAATTTAATATAAGCCATTTTAAGAAACAGCTTTTAATTAACCACCACCTTATCCCAGGGGGTCGTCTCTCTGGTCCTGTGTTGTATAGTAGGGTCTCCCATTGGAAATTGGTCACAAGGGAGGGACCAGATTAAGAGCAATTCAAAACATGCTAATGAAACGGAAATTCCTGCACCGTATAATCTCACCATGGGAAATCAAGGCCCCTCTTGGAGCCAGACTGGGGAGGGAAGCTTGCCAGTAGACTCTGATGGCTGGATCTGGATTAATGGGCCTTGTTCAGGCACAGCCTGAAGAAATTATATGAATCCACTATCCTGTGGGCCTACCATGTGCAATGACAGGCACCAGGGCCAGGGTCAGTGTAAGCTGGGTAGCAGGCAAAGGCTGGTGACTTGGATAAATTTATCTCCAGCAGCTGAGGTGACTTCCTTTCCTCAGGTGGGGCTCATGTGAGCCAGTTTCGTCGTAGGTCTTGATAGCTTTTGCGACTGAACTTGGGGACACATTCAAAGTTTTAGCAATTTTCCAGACTGACTGACCTTCAGTTCTTAAAGTAATGAGGGACTGTTGTTTCTATTTACTTAGCTGATTGGTTCCTGCCATAATATGAATTCTAACCGTTGTCAAATAGGGCTGTCAGATGTGTACCAACCTGACTTGTGCACAAAACAACTGATGGTACCAACCCCATTAAGAAGGCAAGAAATTCCACAAATGAACCCTGACAAGGCACACCTGTGAAGTGAAAACCATTTCAAGTTACTACATCATGAAGCTCATTGAGAGAAGGCCAAGGGTTTGCAACGCTCTCAACAAAGCAAAGGGTGACTGCTTTGAGGAATTTTAAATATAAAACCTATTTAAAGTTATTCAGTTCAATTTTATTTATACAGCATCAAATCACAACAACAGGTGCCTCAAGGTGCTTTATATTGTAAGGTAGACTCTACAATAACACATACAGAGGAAAACCCAACAATCATATGACCCCCTACAGGGCTCTAGACTAACTTTTTGCCACGGTTGCACTGGTGCACCTAACTTTTTTTCTTAGGTGTACCAGCACAAAAGTTAGGTGCACCCAAATTTTTCAATCGCATCGCTTAACCCCACTGTTTCATATGTTTGCTTTAAAAAAAAAAAAAAATTAAAAAAAATTGCTGTCCATACAGACAATATTAATTTGTAAATGATTAACTAACAATCTTGTCAACACAAAGTTCTTTATTTTGAGAACATTTCTACAAGAAAGATAAGTTTTTGGACCATAAGGCGCACCGGATTATAAGGCGCATTAAGCGAAACCAAATAGTCAGATAAGTCAAACTTTATTCAACTCATTCTTCTTGCTTCCTCTACTTCCGTACCATTGATTCATTATTGTTGAATTCTCTCGCAGCTGTACTATTCCCATGTTCTACTGCGTGACTGATAGATAGGGATGGGTATCGTTTAGGTTTTATCCGATACCGGTACTTTTGAAATGGTGCCGGTGCTTAAACGGTGCTCGAACCGGTGCTTAAAGAATAGAGAACACAAACTTTGTCCAAAAACCTCTCATTTTTAGTTGTTTTTTAAAAAAAAAAAAAAAAAACAATGTTAGCCTTTTCTGCAGCTATAGGGCATATATGGTATCACTCTTGGCTGGAAGCAGTGCTTAAACAATAGAAAAAAAAAACAAAGTTTGTCCAAAAACCTCTCATGTTTAGCTGTTTTCCACTTTTTCTTTGGTCATTTTAGCCTTTTTGGCCAGGGTGAAGGGAGTATCTGCCATCAAACAAGAAGACAGCCGCATGTAACTATGATGTTGTTTGCTAGTTCACCTTACATGCATTAATTTAATAACGTGGTTAACCTACTAAACGTAAATTACACACGAACAACATTAAGCTACTCGCCCAAAGAAGAACGGCGGCTGCTGCCGCCATCATCATTTC
>VUQG01043140.1:0-12349 GCA_015106755.1 Etia nguti
CCAGTAAGATATATGAACTTGTTTCAAGACAGTGAATCTTGAAACTAGAAAAAAACTAGATCATTTTCATTTGTTTCATTGGCAGATTTTTTTCACTTATTTCAAGGTAAAATATCTTGTATTAAGTGAAAAAAATCTGCCAGTGTTTAATGATCAGTACAACAGTGTGTGAGAACAGCTCCCTGCCTCTCTGATGTCACAAACTAAACTCTGTCTTCTCCACAAATACATGTGTTTCTGTCACGTTGTTCTAATGTTGTTCTAATGTTGTTCTAATGTTGTTCTAATGTTATCAGTGTGAGCTTCATTCTGCTGCTCCTCTCATGGTGACTCAGTAAAGTGGGTGTGGGACAGTAACACGTCACTGACATGATCCAGAGACAGTCCAACATGTTGTTGTCTTTCTAATCAGTGAGTACAGACGATGCTGGAGACACTGAACTCAGACACAGTCTAGGAATATCCAATCCATCTTTGACTCTTCAGTGTTTCTGAGTCCAGTCCTGAAATCTGATCTTCTTCCATCTGATCGATGCCTCGGATTCTTCATGTGTGTTCATGCTGGAAATATTTCTGAGGACTCAGGCCAAGTGGAAACATTTGGATCCTTTCATATTGGACTTGATCTGTTCAAATTCTCTATATTATGGTCTTCCACATGAAATCATCTCCTGCTCGATGCACTTTTCTGTCAACCCTTAATAAAATCTCTGTTTCATTCAGTCACTTTGCTTAGAGTGTCTTCACTGGATCATCAGCTGATTTTCTCTGTTTCTCTTTGTTCCTCAAACACTTTCAGTTTATTGTGAGCAGCAGCTCTCACACACAGAAAGGGTGAACAGGTATAAAAGTGAGGTGTAGTAGAGATTCTGGGTTCTTCCCTTTTGTCTTCTGAGAGGAGCGGGTCAGCAGGTCAGCATCTAAGAGGTTCATGTTGAAGATTCCAGCAGAGACACTATAGGGGGAACCTCAGGCCAACCTGTGAACTGATGTTGTCATTTTTGGTTTTTCATCTGCTTATTGTTGCCGTGTTAGATGGTTCATTCAGAAGGATTTTCATTACATCACACTTCCACTTAGCTGCTTTCATAATAGTAATGTATACTTTTATGAAAGGGGAGCAGTGTGTAGGGACGGTACCTTGCTCAAGGGTACCTCAGGGTAGCCGTTCAGTGGATTCGAACCCCCGACTTTCCGATCGTGGGACCACCACTCTACCTACTGAGCTATCCCTGCCCCATGGTTTCCTGTTGGGTGATTATCATCAACACAGAACTCGGGGACAGGAGCATCTTTATGCCTGGCTGTGCTCATCCTTCCTCTGACCTCTCCTCACCAAAGATAAGAACTCAGGCTCAGCTCAGAGTAGGTTAGTTAAATAAGTATAGCTTAAGTGATTTGATTATTGTTTTGCAATTATTAATTAGCATTTTTGACTTTTATATTACTTTTATTATTATATTGTAATTATTTTAACTATCATTAGCACCCAGAGCTGAGACCTAAGTAACAACATCTTGTTGTGTCATGTTTCTTGATGATGACATGCAACAGAAAACCCTAAACACAAAATATGAAAGAGCACAGATGCACAAATCAACAATCTTCTAGTGGTCTCTCTCTCTGTGTGTGTGTGTGTGTGTGTGTGTGTGTGTGTGTGTACACGAAATTTATGATGATGGTGGGAAGCCACAATAACCCTAATCCTAACCCAGGAGCCAGAGGCAGACATATATATAGATCCATCCGCAGCACCCAAAATTATCAAAGACCTGAGGCCGCACATCTGGACAACAACTGCATCCAGGACCCAGCAGGAAAAGAGGCCCCAGATGGGGCGCTCAGAGTCAAAGGGCCAGAGTCTCAGGTCTCAGAGAAGCAAAGGTGACGGGCAGGCGGCCACCCTGGTATGAGCTGAGGACATAAACTTCATGGAAGATGAGGACAGAGGGGTCGAAGCAATAGAACGGGACAGTGCTGCTTTGGAGCCTGGTTTTAGTCATGTTAGATAAACATGACATTTAACACAACTGTTATACACCTACTACTGCTGTACTTTATGATCTCAGATGTACTCATTGTATTTTTATATTTTTACTTTTACTTTTAATTCAAGTCACAACATGGCACCATGCAACAATATGTTAGCCTTAAAAAAAGATTAACACACAGTGAGGAACAGAAAGTTTGATCATCTTTAATGAAATAAATTATGGACAAAAAGGTGAGAAGGGTCCTCCTCCCTTCATGGTTCGTCCAGCTGTGGACACACCTCTCCCAGACACTGAAGGTAGAAACACTTCTGCAACAAATACACCTGTGCTTACATTATTATAGCTCCTACTACAGCTTCCTCCTTCATCCTGATGCATTTGTGGAATAGAGAAATCCTTCAGCATGGTGTATTGAAACTGCTTTTTAGAAAACAGGCAGGAAGAAAAGACGTCACGAGGAGTCACAAATGAGACAAGCCTCCAGAATTGACTGAACTTCATTTGTTTATTTTGAGCTGTTTACGTGTCATCAGACAGTGAAGCAGACTGATCAGCAGTGTCAAGATAGAAATAAAACTGAAACTCTCTGAATCACTGTTGATCTTCAGGTAAGAGCTGTTTCTGTACGGTGACTGGATCTGAACCCTGATTGGTACTTATCAAAAAGGTGAAAGGTATTCATTCAGTTACTTCTAAACAACTTTTCAGATATCTTGCGGAGCAATGAGAAATTAGAAATAGCTCTATAATTACTAATTACAAATGGATCTAAGTTACTTTTCTTAGCTAGCAGTGTGATTACACCACATTGGAGAGAAACAGTGAAAATGCCAGCAGGCGATAATATTAACATAAACCAATGTAAGTGTGTAAGCAGAAACCAAAAGTAGCAAGAAATACTTGAGTAAAACAAATGTAGATTGCTTACATTTATTAGACCATCGATTATGTCTGAGACGTCAGCGATGAATCAATCATAACAATAATAACAAAACTCAAGTAAATTGACTGATTATTACACTTTAGTGTTACTGCGTGTACTGTTGCTTTCCACCACTGTTCAGGAGGTTCTTCATGCCACTCTTATTCTCACCAGCAGGATTTAATGCACAAAGTATGCTTCTCTACAGTGCATTCAGAAAGTATTCACCGTGCTTCACTTGTTCAACATTTTGTCCTGCTACAGCCTCATTCCAAAATCAATTCGTTTTGTTTCTGATGGTCTGAGAGTCCTTCAAGGGCCTTTTGGCAAACTCCAGGTGGGCTGTCATGTGCCTTTTACTGAGGAGTGGGTTCTTTCTGGCCACTCTACCACACAGGCCTGATGGGTGCAGGAATGGTTGTCCCACTGTCTGTCAGAGTGATGTTTCAAAGGTTTTCAGTTTCAAAGATGATTTTTAATAAATTTACAAGAATTTCATCCAAACTTTTTTTTCACTTTGTCATTTTGGGTTATTGTGTGTAGAATGGAGGTGAATTGAGACTGTAACATGACAAAATATGGAAGATGTGAAGCATATTTTTTAGATCCATTGTATTCAAAGTATCAGATTTTTATCAGAAATGTTTTTTTTTCTCCTTTATTTCAGTTTGTATGTATGCAGAAATATGATACTGAGTACTATTATGGTATTATGGTACTGCAACAAAGTTGTAGGCTTTGAAAGATGTGTTCTACTAATTTCCCACAGATGTTACATTTCCACAGGACTATTCACTATGTAGGGAAACACACACAAACACATTTCTAAATCATTATTCTGCTAAAATAACATGTTCAAACACAGAAAAACAACAGATGGCAAACGATTAAACTTACTGCTGTGCCACATTTATCCCACTATGATAATGCTGATAACACCAGTCCACCACCAGGGGGCAGTGTTCACATTGGTGTAGAAGTGAGGTTCAACCACATAGGGTCCTTAATGAATCTGGTCACATAAAATATACTTGATTGATATACATTCAGTGTAGACCATACCCATTTTCCTTAATAATTATTCATATAAATGAATAAAGTTTTGATTTTTTATATTTCAGTTGGATTTTACTCACCATTATTGCTTCATGTTTATGAGGGCCAAAAATCAGTTTTTTTGAGCCTATTTATCCTGATGAAGAAAAGAAATGGCTGCTCTGTTGGAAACTTTTGTGTCATTCTTGATGCCAGGGCCTGCCACACTTTTCTTTCCCTTCAGGCTTAGAGGGAACATTTTCTGCCCGGTGTTGTAGGGTCCTGATTACTCCAAGTTTGTGTTCCAGAGGGTGGTGGGAGTCAAAGAGTGTGCGTGTGTGTGCTTCCGGTAAAATTCAGTGTTGAGGTTTCCATGCTCCTCAATGGGCACGGCACAGTCCACATTCAACTCAAGAAGTGGAAACAAATTATGTTTTTGCAACAGGAAAACATTTTAAATTCTTCTTTAACTTGTTGTATTTTTTCTGTTTGCTCTGTCACCTGGAGCCTTTGCTGAAAAATAAATGTTGGATTTTTTTCTTGAAAAGAAACAAAACAATACAAATGCAAATAAATCGGACTCTGTAAATGACTGAGACAAGCTGTGATAATGAAAGTAACACAGCTGCTGCAGATAAATCAGCATTGTGAGAGGAAAAGTCATGTACAGTAAGTTTAGTGTTAAAGGTGCTGTATGAATACATTTGTGTGCACTTTAAATGTTTTGATCAGCGAGACTGGAAAAAAGCTACAAGATTAATAAAGTTTAGCTTAAAAAGCAGGAAAGAAAAAAAAACAAAACACTCCAAAATACTGGTTGTGTGAGTTAACAAACTTATGAATATCAAAAGTCTGTCATTAAAACAGAGAGAATCTGATGGGTTACAATCACGTATTCCATTAAATTAAAGTTCACTGTATCGCACTGTCTATGATGTCTCTATGTAAAAGTCACCAAACACTGACATATGCACTTATATTTATTTTATTTTTTCATTTACAAATATATATTTATGTGCTATATTTATATCATAAGGTATAAAATAAAAGAGGTAAGTAAACCAAAACAGAGAAATGAAGATTATCAAAACAGATATTTGATAACTTAATTAAATGATGAATACCCTCCAGATAGGAAAATAGTGCCTTCATTTTTTCTTTCATTTTTTGCTTAATTTAATCCAGATTTCAAGCTCAAGAAAATGGGAAATAGGAAAAAGCAGTGATTTAGTGAAACATGGGCAAACATATATGGAAATATATGTAACAGTATAAAACAGGGTTTGTACTGTTTCTAATTAGATTCTAATAAGATTGAAAGTGAATATTTGGTGAGCTCCTGCATCCTTCATCTCAGTCTGAACTCTCTGAGCAGCTCTTCTTCATCTCTGTGAGGACCTTCAGGAACAGTTCTCCAGGCTTCTTGAAGGACATTCAAAGTTCTTCTGTGGATGTTTCTGCCTTTTGTTGGGTTTTCTTTCAGGATGATCCCACACTGCTTCAGTAATGCTGAGGTCCAGCTCTGGGGAGGCCCATCCATGACTGATAGAGTTCCACTGTGTGTGTCTATACAGGTGTGATTTCACTGCACTGACAGTGTGTTTGGATCATTGTCATGTTCAAAAATTAAGCTGCTGTCAATCTGATGCTTTTCAATATTGTATCGTATGGTGAATTCAAATCTGATGGAATTCTTCTGTGTTCATAATTTGACCATTTTGAGAAGATCCCCAATCACACTGGCTAAAATACAGCACAAAACCATCACACCTGCATGCTTTACAGATGGCCATAGAAACTCACTGTTGTACCTTTCTCCTGACCTTCTCTGTACATACTTATGATTATTGTTTTACTTTAACCAAAAATGTAAAATTCATCATTCATTCATTCATCATTCTATAAAACCTGTTGATTTTTTTTTCTAGTTCTTGTGTAATTTAAAATAACTGTTCATCTGCTATCTGTTTTGACCTGGCACTTCATTTTCCCCCCACATGTTTAATTTCCAGAGATTTTTTTAAAGGACACACTGGATAGCATACCAAGATATACAAAGTTTTCAGCTTGTGATTTGAATATTATTTTATGCCTGTCAAACGTTTATCTTTGACATTTTATGCAGATTTAGCAAAGAAATAAAAATAAATTACGTGAACTTTTTTTTGGCAACAAAGTGCCTAAAGATACAAATTAAAGTTCGATTTTGTGTAGGACCAACTCTGGTTCATGACTTAAATGTCAAAGTTTTATCAAGCTGAGGACCAAAATGCAGAGCTCACAGAAAGCCTGGGATAAAACAGATTATGATCTGCTGATTGAATAGTCTGAGGTAGCATACTCTAAAATTGAAACAAAAACAAGATGACTGTGTCCCAGACAGACCTATTATAAAGACTCACTGAATGTTGTATGACAGATCTGTCTCTGTCCTTGTGGCAGTGGAGCTGAATCAGTCTGATAGAGAAGAAGCTCTGCTGCCTGTCCATTAAGTGGTGCAGAGAGTGGTCAGGTCAGGATTATCCATGATGGATAACAGTTTAAGTGACCTCATCTCCACCACATCTTCAAAAGTGTCCAGTATGCAGCCAATCAGAGAGCCAGCCTCCCTCATTAGCTTATTTAATCTTTTGATGTTTCCAGCTTTGGTGCTGCTCAACCTGCAGACCACAACAAAGTATACACAGCTTATCCCAACTGACTGATAGAAAACCCCAAACACTTTGTTCCAGACAGTGAAGAATCTCGACTTCCTTAGAATTACAGCCTGCTCATCCTGTTACTGATTACAGCCTCTCGGTTGATCTACCAGTTCAGCCTGTTGTGGATGACCAGGTACTCGTACTCATGGAACACATCAACATCCCATCCCAGGACAGGTGTGGGCTATGTAGCTGTGCTCCTCCTTCTGAAGTTCATCACCATCTCTGTGATCTTATTCATGTCAGAAGCAGATGATTCTTCCTAGACCACTCCACAAAATCATCCACTTGTACTTGGTGTTCCTCCTGTCCATCACTAATGCATCCAACCACTGAAGGATCATCACAGTATTTCTGTAGTTGTCATGACCCAAAATTGTACTGAAAATCTGAAGTGAACAAGGTGAATGGGAATTCAAACAGCACAGTCCTTTGTGGAGATGTGGCACATCACCGAATTAGACCACATTGCCTAATGTCATACGGTCTGCAAGTTAATCAGTAATCCATGACTACTCAAGAAATCAACAAAGGTGATCCTCACTGCACAGCCATTAATTCAGTCAAAAAATATAAAGCTGAGGGTTAAATTTTAAAGCATCATTCGCCATCTGAAAAGGTGTCTGTTCAAATCAAGCACTCAGTGATTTTCCATGGAATGACCCAAAGACTCATGAGAAAAAGAATTTATTTGTCGGACACTAGTATGTTGAGTGTTTTTGGTAAAATGATCCCTTACAGCTGAGTGATAATAATACATTTGATATTCTGAAAGGTACTTATTATGGAACTTTTGGCACTCAAATGCCAAAATTTCCTTAAGGTCTGCACTACTGCAAAGCCCTCTTTTGGTGTTAAAACCTACTGTTTACTATTACTACTGCCTCTTGTTCGCTAAAGATGTGCAGTGTCAGTTTTGCAACTGAAAGACATGGACACATATTTTTGAAGCTGGACTTGTTATATCTGTATTTGTAGGAGTTTTCTTTTCAATCAGATGGATATGGGGGTCAAGAGCTGACAGTAGATCATGTTCTGTGTTAATACATGTTAACTGTAACACAAAGATTTCAGCTTTATATGTCAAAATAGTTTGTAACGAAGCATCCATCCTCTGGATAAATACTATCCTCCTCCCTAGTTTTTATTTCATGAAGCACATTTACTTGAAAAAATAAGTCTTAGACAATAAAATACACGATAAACCATACACACATGCACACATATCCACATACATCAATAAATATAACTTAAATAAAAGAAAATCAAGATATGGTGGTGTCAACCAATTAAGGGAATTACAATATTGAACACAATATTGTCTTAAACTCAATCCTAAAATACACAGAAAGCCAGTGAAGGGAGGCCAGGACAGCTGAGATATCCTAGTTCTTACAGATGTTAGTAAGAAAATGAGCAGCAGTACTTTGGACCATTTGAATGTGAAAGAGGGAAGCATGATTCACCAATGTAAAGGGAATAGATATTTTTACATTACTGTTAAAATCCCATTTGCAGTCCTGAGTGTGTTATTAGAACTGTTGTTAATACATCTGCAAACTTTTTGACAACAGAATGTAACTTAGAAATATGCAGAAGTAATTTGTACTTTATGGAACGATCTGACAAACCAGAACAAGCCTGTTTAGTTTATTTAGGTCACTCAGTCAGAAACAGTTTTCAGTGCAGAGCTGCGTTCATGCAAACTCTGTCTTTTTTTATCTTGGGGATGCTGTGGGAGCATATACTCTCCTCCTTGAAACAAAAGTTTCAACAGAAAACACAAAAACTGAATATCAAGTAGAAAAATCTTACATTTATGGAATTTACATTGAGTATAAACTGCATTTTTTTGGTAGTCTTCTAATGTCCTGTTTTTGGGAAGGTACCATGAGGTTGCTTCTGTTTGTTTGCTCACATTCCCAAAGACGTCGTCCCAGGCTTAATAAAACACAGCTGATAAGTTACACACCCACTGGTCTAATACACTTTAATTTAGCTTGAAACAACGTTCTAGGACACTGAAAGTGATTTTAAGAGCAGCCAGTGTCCAAAAAACAAACAACACAGGAAACAATAGGCTAAATAAAAAATGAAGTTCTACTAATCTCAGAAATAACCTCCACATCTGGTTTGGGATCTACTAGGAAGCTTGTGTAGGAAGAATATTATTTTTCTGTATTTATTTTTCTATTAAATTGTATTTATTTATTGGATTAGATTGGAATGTATGAATGAAGAACTGTTTACTGGAAATAGTTTTGGTGATTTGTCTGAAATGTCAAACTGACTGTAAGGTTTTATTTTTTTAATTTTTCAAAACTTTTTAAACTTTTTATATTTTAATGGGTGAAGAGGTTTAAAAACGACAGCTATCAATGTGCCTTATAGTATAAGTCAAAGACAATAATACTATAGCTAACTATCCAAGTCAAAGGTTATAATAAGAATCTCTGGGTGACACTCTGCATTGACCGAAAGAGGCGTGTTTACAGGGGAAAGTAGATACGCCCCAAGGAAAAGAGAGGGGACTCATTGGCTGACTGTCAGCTGGCTGACCTCTGGCTCAAAGTGCTAATACTGAGTGGCTGTATCTGTACAAAAGACAAACTTAAACATTGTTATTGTAAATAATACAGAATATACTTCAGTCCACTGACATATTGGCAGTGAAAGTCAAACTGTGGAGGGTCATCATTTGTGTAAATTTGTTGAGAATTAAAGTCATTATCTCTTGTCTTCTGGACCTGGATCACTCCATGTGCTACTATTTGCTCTTGACATGTTTGATCTTGACAGTCTGTCTTGACGGGAAAAAGATTTTTGTTTGTTCTGTTGGGGAGGCTGTGGCTGAGCCTCCCAGAAAGAATAAAGGGGGACTTGGTTGTATTTAATTATTCTATTTAATACAATTCTTCCTCTTCACACCACAGGAAAGAACACAGAGAGAATAGGTAAGTCCAAAAATCATTTTATCTGTTGCAGTACTCACGATTACAGGAGGGCAAGCTTGTGTACTACATGGGATGCAATAATTTGCATAAATTTGAATAAAGGAAAGTTTCCACCTTAGGTAGGTCATCAAAACCTTGGCAGTTTTGTGTGTGTGTGTGTGTAGGAATGCAGGAAGATAAGAACTGTGCCACCAATTCATCATACACATAATCCAGAATCAAATAAATAACATGAAGTGTTTTAATTGTTAAATACAAAGACATGATTTATATGGGTTTTACCAGTGATGAACACAGTTGCACAATCGCTTAAACCTGAACAAAATATAACATAAAACAGCACACTGGAGCCACTAATCTCAGAGAATGTCTGTCTTACAAAATATATGATTTAATAAAATACATAAAAAATAAATAAATAGTGACTGACAAACAGCATTCCTCTGTATTTGAATTAGGAAGGGTTTATGTTACAATAAATGTTCATGTGAGAATGTGCTAAGACAAATCTAACTGAATTGGAATGACATGAAGTGAATTATATCCATGTGACTGAATGTTTAAATGTGATGTAGTGGGAATTCTCTTTGTTAAGAATAACAAAGAAAATGTAATGTAGAGATTTTAAAGTTTAAATTTGTGTTAAATCAGTTCAGCGAATCAGTGAGACAGATAAGGTATGAGTTGACATCAAATGATTAAATGTCAGTAGCTTTATTGGATGGGTAAAATGTGAAGATGTGATGTCCAGTAGGAGAGGAGGGAGAAAGGGTGAGCAGGTATAAAAGTGGGGTGTAAAAGAGATTCGAGGTTCTTCCCTTTTGTCTTCTGCGAGATGAGCAGTTCAATAAATTGGATCTACGAGGTTCACAGTTGAAGATTCCAGCAGAGATGCTGGAGGACCAGCCTGTGAACCTGTGAATTGATTTAGTAATTTTTGTCTTTTCCGCTGCTCATATTTGGTGTGTTAGATGATAAGTTCAGAAGGATTTTGATTTACATCATATTTCCACTGGATTCCCAACTGATTCCCTGTTGGGTGATTATCATCAACTTGGAACATGGGGATAAGTGCATCTTCTGCTCTGGTTGTGCTCATCATTTCTCCATTGTGTTGGTTTTTATTTTTGCATTGTGCTGTCAGCTTTCTGTTCATACTAAGAGTATTACAGCAACATATGTGTTGGTGTAATAACAAAAGCACTATAAGATGGGAGCTGGAGCCTTTTCCAGCTATAATAGGGCAAGAGGCGGGATGCACCATGGTCACTACCTGACACAGGGCTAACAGGCAACCATTTACACTCACAACTGTGGGCAGTTTAGAAACATCAATTAACCTAACGTCTTTGGACTGTGGAAGGAAGCCGGAGTACCTGGGGATAGAACCTTCTTGCTGTAAGGCAACAGTGCTAATCTCCGTACCACCATGTTGCCTTCATAAGTAATAATACAAGTTATAATATTTCTACTACGGCTTGATTGTAATGAGAATGCTGAAAGAAAGAAAAAGTGATATTAATGAAAACAGGAATAGAAATATTTATAGTAAAACAGGATATGTACTATGAAAATGTATGACTCTAGACACTGAGGATGGTACATGGTGATCCTCCTTGGGAGAACTGAGCTTTTTTGGAGAGGATCGTGTCTGCTTTCTTTGAGCCAATCAGCCTCCACTTTGTATGGTTTAAAATCTGTGCTCTCATTATCCTCTCTTTCAGACTCTCATTCGTGAAACCCACCTACTCCCCATCTCCACTGCACAGACGCCTCAATCCTCCATCCAAGCCTCAGTGTTCATCTTCACCACCACCAGTGTCTAGACTCCGGGGGATCCTATCCTAAATCACCACTGGTATTCTGTTCTGCCATGATGGGACCATGACACTACCACCACCAAATTTTACTGTTGGTATGATGTTCCTTTTCTGAAATGGTGCGTTAGTTTCATGCCAGATGTAACAGGGCTCAAACCTCTCAAAAAGTTCAGCTTTTGTCTCATCAGTCCACAGAGTATTTTCTCAAACGTCTTTGGGACCATCAACGTGTTTTTGGACAGTGTGAGACCATCCTTTGTGTTCTTTTTGGTCGCCCTGTACATGTAATCAACTCTGAGACTGTGGCTAATTTCACTGCTGCCTTTCTAAACTGTCTGCCCTGATTCTGATATTATGGACCCCATGTGTTGCACTCCCTCCTTGGCAGATGAAGTTATGAATGCTATGCTTTCCACATGTTCCACCATTGTGGACCTTGTGGCCCCTGTAAAGATGAAGCATCTTAGAGCCTCCCCCAATCCTGGTTAAATGACTCTATTCGAGCTTTATGACGTATCTGTCATCAATCGGAAAGGAGGTGGAAAAAAGATAAGCTTCAGGTATCCCTCAACATTTTACGTAGTAGCCGCACTATTAGGGGTGGAGCCGAACCTGAATACGGTATTCGGAAAGGCACAAATAACGTGTTTTTTACGAATACTTATTTCGAACAAATACTTTAAAAAATATTTGTACAAGAACAAGAAAAACTTTATATGAAAAAGCTGAGTTTCCTTATGAAATCACAGTGCATGACTGGATGAGTGAGTGACGTGTGAAAGAGGTGACTGACACGGGCTGCTCCACACAGCAACAGAGAGGCTCGGCTGAGCGAAAAAAGACTGAACTGCATCACTATTTTTGTTGAATAGGTTTTTTTGTACCATAACTGGGTTCTGGAGGCAGTTTATAACTTTAGCGA
>VUQG01043154.1:0-11424 GCA_015106755.1 Etia nguti
TTCAGTTTTCAGGCCCCTCTTCTGTGGAACCAGCTTCCAGTTTGGACTGAGGAGACAGACACATCTGTACTTTTAAGATTAGACTTAACTTTCCTTTTTGCTAAAGCATATAGTTAGGGCCTCCCTTAGTTATGCTGCAATAGGTCTAGGGTGCCGAGGGATTCCCATGATACACTGAGTGTCTCTTCTTCACTCATTTTTTTCACTCATGTGTTTATACACCACTCTGCATTTAATTATTAGTTATTATTAATTTCTGGCTCTCTTGTCTGACCCTACCAGAGCCTGGTTCTGCTGGAGGTTTCTTCTTGCTAAAAACAAGTTTTTCCTTCCCACTGTCGCCAAAGTGTTTGCTTATAAAGGGTCATCTGATTGTTGGGAATTTTCTCTGTATTATTGTACGGTTTTTACCTTACAACATAAAGCACCTTTAGATGATTGTTGTTGTGCTTTGAGGCTATATAAATAAAATAGAACTGAATTAAATTAAATTACTTTCTCTGTGCTGTGCAGAGTCCAACAAACTAACTTCAAAGCATGGGTGCAAAGGTGTTAAATAAGTAACTACAGTGATGTGGCCACTCTACATTGAGAGACTTTTGTACAGGCGAGCCTGTTTGAAATAAAGAAAATTCATTAACAGCTCCACCAAGTGGAAGAACAGTGAAAAGCAGCCGAGCAGCAGATTCCAGTTAGTTTCTGTTTATTTCATAACTCTTCTGCATATATTATCAACAGTTTAACAAACAGGATTCTTTTACTTAAAAACACGATGTAACATTGATGGGTGGAGGTCTAACATGTGAAACACTTAAACCACTTCTACACACAGAAACTTTTGGCTTATTCAGACCAGTTTGGCAGCGCTGTTTTTGGGAGAGGTGTCAGTAAAGGTTCTCGATTGAGGGCGGCAGCTTCACACTCACACAGACAGAGACTAATTCCACTACTGCCGGAACAACACAACATCCCCAGGTTTTTATGACTGCCGGGCTGATGCAGTCAAAGTCATGCACTAAGAAAACGTTGCAGGTTTCCAACAAAAAGTCACTTTTTCAGACATGTTGGAAAATGTCCAAAATGCTGCAAAATGTGGGAGCCACGAGCATCAGTTTGTGCCTCTGAGGGGTTTTATCGCGAGTGCAGATAGAAAGCTTCCCATTCAAATAAAAAAAAAGATTCCTATAAATGTCTTTATCCTAATCGTTCTAACATAAACGAAAAGCAGATGAAACCATAAGGTTACTGTTGCAGAACATCAACCAAACTGAAACCTTTATGCTGGTAAATCTTTAAATTTAGTTTAGTAAGATTGATTCATAATTTTGCAGACACTGGCGTTTTCAGGTTAATGGGAAGTTGTGTGAAATATATATTTCAGATGGCTTTGATTTGATTGCAATTTTTTAATCTCTGCATGAAACAGATTGAAAAAGATATTCAAAGAAAACAGCTGAGATAAGTTGTTTAACCAAATGTTGCATTTTGCATATAAAACCCTGAATAAAAAGCATAGTTACCGACATTTTAGAGCATCTGTCACAGACACAGGAAACTGTGAAGGTACAAAGAATTCAAAGTGAGACAAAAAAACTGAAAAAAGGAATTTCTGACACTAATTAATAATTTTAGTAGCTAAAATAGTTTGAAATACTGTGAATAAATGATTGATGCAGCTTCAACTCTGGAAATCAGATCTCCAGCAGAAAAATCTCTGTGGTCCTAATAAAACACCTTTATCAGATCCCAGATGGAAATAATGATGATTACTGAAGGTAACGATTACTTATGATGTCAGCATAAAGCAAAATTTACAAAACTGGAGCAGGTATGTGCAAAAGTTTAAAGTACAGGTGCCTATAAGTCCACACTTGTACACCATCTGACTAACCCTATAGAGGACTGTCTGCACCACCTCTGTCAGTCATCACCTGTTTGGTGAATTAAAGCAGGAACATCCTGTGACACAAGTAAGATTGTTCAGTCCGGCAGTCAGAGAATAAAAATTCCTTGAGAGGCACAAACTGAATCAAACTGGATAAGATGAATCGCTAACTGATTTTAATAATGAGCAGTGTGTGTTTGTGTGTGACAGAGGTATAAGGAGAGCTAATGCAGGATTTTTGTAGGACTTTAGGGTAAGGCTGGACATCTCCAATCTACACAGTACAGGGTTAGCAGCTTCGAGGGTTGACGGAGCACAGTTCACAGCTGCAGAGAGCAGGGCAGAGACAATAAAACAGGAAGTACTGTAAAATCTCAAACAGGCCTGTTTTTCTCCTGGTTTCTTCATCTTTGTTCACTCATAGTTATTGTTTATTTGTAAAAACTAAGGAATTCCTCTAGTGTTTCACAATACAAGCAGACACATGTACCCAGATTTTGTGTCCTAGCTCATCTGAGTCAATAATGGCAAAAGTACCAAAATGTTCAAGATGTCTTTCATTTCCAGCCTTGGAGGCAAGTTGTTTACCACAGAAAATCTAATTTACAGCTTCAACTCATCTTCAGAGCTTCTATGTCTTTAACAAAAATATGCTAGCATTTGGACATAAAAATCAGAAAAGCAATAACAGTTTGGTCCAAATTAGTGTCCAAGTTACAGACAGGGCCACATTTAGCCCAGAGATCTATGACTCCCATCTTTTATATACAATATGAAGATGTTTCCAAGTTATTTCAGGCTTTTATCTTCAATAGAAGACTAATGACCTTTATCTTTCAAGAAATGGTATTTTTATCCACTGGTGACAGGTTTCCCTGGTACATGAAGTTATCTGCTGCATTGTCAGGCTGTAGTTTTCCTATATATTTTTAATTTTTTCCACTTTCAACTTCTAAGCACATTTATTATTCCACATTGTCTTTGTTAAATATTTTAAAGTCTACACCTTATTCTAGCTTTAATTGAACCTACCTGAGCATAACATTCAATCCCAGGACTGCATTTTTCAAATGGAAATATTCTAGATTTCTACTCAGCCTCAAATGTTTAGTTCAAATGGGTTCCCTGAGAGCCAGATCCAGCACACCTAAAGAAGGTTCACTGGATAACTTTACAGAGTGCAAAAACATGTAAAGAAGAGGGGTGGGACTTTTCATTGCACTAGTATGCATCATGTTGCAAGTTGTCAAAAATGACTAATAATCAGAGAGTTTATGCAGTTAATTTAATCTGAACCAGATCACTGATCCTCAGTGGTGCAGCCTTCTGACTGATAAAGACATCACTCATGGCCTGCCACTGTAAGCCAAACTAAGGTTTGGCTTAGTTTAGCTTACAACCAAGAACCTGCTATGATGAACCTTTGATTCATCACAGCAGGATTTTTCTGTGATGACATTTTACCAGTTTTATGTGGAAACACAGAGACACATTCTTTCTATTAAACATCTCAGGTGGTTCCTCAGTTTTATAAATGGATGCTTTATTAAATATGAATATTTTCAGTATGTATTTAAACTTCTTCACACTAAAATAAAAAGACCTCCTGGGGCTTAAAAATGAAGACTGTGAGGAAGGACCTCAAACAAAGACATCCTGTTGTACAGAAATCTGTCAAAACCAGACCTTCAGCTCCTGTGACCTCTAGCCTGGTAAACATCTGCTTTCTGGTCAAGCATGAGCATGCTCAGCTGGAGGCTTCATATCAGGATTTCATGTCTATCGTTTAGATGCAAACTATAAACCATTGCACAGCACATTTGTAAGGACTGATTTACAACAAGCTAATAGAATTTAATAGTTTATAAACCATATCTCACATCTCTGCAGGATCTTCTTTCCAAAAGTGCTGAGTAAAAATCTGTGCTCATATTTTGATTTTTCTCTTAGTCGGCTGTGGTGGTTGGCTAATGTTAGCTGACCTGTTCTGCATGTGGAATGACTTACAGATTAAATCAAAGTTAAAGTGAGAAGAGGCACAAATCCTTGTTGTATATATGGGACAGAACACCTTTAAACCCATTAACTGGAAATGGTGTTACAGATGATGTTTCAAACTGGATTTATTAAAGCTTTCACAGTAAATTTTCAAGTTTTCTGGCTCGTAGTCTTTACAATTAGAGCGTATTTTCTATGTAACTTTTAGAAATCTTCAAATCTTAGCTTATATATTGGCTTGGCTGAGAACTAAGGCAGACATAACTTTTGCCACTGTGGCTCCCAGACTCTGGAACTCTCTTCCTCTGACCTTGAGATCTGTGGACTCTGTAGTCTCTTTTAAAAAACAACTAAAAACTCATCCTTTTGGAATTGCGTTTGGTTAACTTTTTTTTTGTCTGTTTTGTTTTAAATGCTCTGGCATTTCTTTGTAAAGCACTTTGTGATCTCTGTCTTGAAAAGTTCTATATAAATAAAATTTTACTTACTTACTTAATTTTGAGACTTTGGTTTTCAAAGATGGCTTTAACTGGTTCATCTCAAAAAATATAAGTCTAACTTCAACAAAGCATCTTAAAAAGAAACTGTTAATATAACCTGAGTTCTTGTTATACTCAACAAGTCTGATAACAGTTATCACTGTTATCAGACAGAAGTGAACTTCACTGACAAGTTAACTCGTGTCTGACTTCTTTCACAAAGTTTTTCAGCCTCTTCCAGATGAAATGGATGCTTCTCACCCGGCATTGACAGCCGAGGTAAACAGTGGACCGACAAAGATGGGGGAAAAAAACTCCAGGTGTTATCTGGTCTGGAGTGACTTTGCTAACCGAGTACACTCAGTACAGATGAACAGCAACTAAAGCTTTGAGGTGACTCAGGGATAAAAACATAAAATATTTAACTGAAGGTTTTTTTATTTTTTTTATTTCCTGATTTATTGCTAAGTGTTAATATTATTCAAATATGTTAAAAAATAGTTTGGATATTATTTTATTATATAATATATTAGTTACAGTATTTTAATTACGGCCATTATGGGATGTTTTAGATATCTCTTGGCTGATTAAAATTTGTTTGTCCTACAGTGGTCACCGTCGCTAGGAATATGTACTTGAATTGGGAGACGTAAGAAAACAGAACTCAGTTGACTGCAGTCTGCAATCTATTGACATCTGGTGGTGATATTTTACACTCAGGAACTTTAATGTTACAGAAAGAATTTTTTTTTCTTTTTTTTTTTATTATATAGGCCAGGAAATAAAGATTTGCTTGAAAAAATATTGACCTGGATGTCAATCTGTGCTGCCCTGTCACAGCTGCTGGCGATGGTCATTTACACACAAAGCGTTGTTTTGGTGTGTGTGCTGTTATGTGACGTATCTGACAAAATGACATTTTAGAATGCTTTAGGATGCCAGTTTAATACAACATCAACATTTCAGCCTCCAAAAAGCAGCAGGAGCCTTGTTTTCCTGTTGTTCTGCAAATTCACCTGAAATCCAGATATTTTTTTAGATTTATCACATTTATAAAGCATCCAAAGGAGAAGAACACACTTAACTGAGATGTTTAGGGTGGGGACAGACAGTTTTATGGGAATTACCAGCTCTAATCCTTTGCTTAGTTGACTTGGCTGGCCTCTAGAGGCACCACATGAGGACTCATTTATATAATAAGCTGACTTGTAACCCTTGAAATAACTTGAAATAACTTTTCAAGTTATTCCTTTTTTTTAAAATTCTTTATAAAGCTCATAGAAAAATTACAGTTTGAATGGGTGGTTGTGATGAGTATGGCTTCAAATAAAGGGTTATTATAGAAAAAGCATTTGTATTTTAGACACCAAACACTTAACTATTTGACTCCACATTTTTTTAACCACTAGATCCCTGTTTCATGGATTTGTTACCCAGCCATCATTCTGTGACATAATTGAGAGTTTACAGTACTTTATGTCCAATTTGTGAAGAAGACACTCATTCATGTCTTTCTCTACAGGCACACATAATCATGCCACTTAAAGTTTCTTGACTGATATGTAGGAGGAAGTACAAAATAACAGCAAGAAGAACAGGCCACACAAAGGTAGAGAATACTAAATACTTCGGTTTCAAGGCCCTGAAACAAACAGGAAACAAACAGCTAAGATGAGCTGACACGAGGAGCCTGTGGTGAAAGCCCGGAATGTGAGACCCTGAATGCATCTTGCTTTTGGGGACACTG
The DNA here is from genome assembly GCA_015106755.1 of Etia nguti. Taxonomy (NCBI): domain Eukaryota; kingdom Metazoa; phylum Chordata; class Actinopteri; order Cichliformes; family Cichlidae; genus Etia; species Etia nguti. The sequence continues at coordinate 6,110 of VUQG01043154.1, forward strand.
GCCGTTTGAAATGCTTCGTCCATTGTTATCTGAGATAGGCTATGGCTTTGGCCCTGGTCACAGCAGGAAGGGGAGGATTTAAGGAAAACTAAACACCCTTTTTACCAACAACTGAAGGTCCTGTCTCTGTTAAAATTTGTTTTTTGTTTGTATCCCCTCATCTCTCTTACACCGTTTTAGAAAAATAGAAATCAGGAAAACATCATTACAAAAATAAACCAAAAAGTTCATCCAAAGTCTACATCCACATAACAGCTTCACATAAATATCGATGATATTGCACAGCAAGGGATTTCTTCCGATATGAAGTAAATCACTGAAACAATTGGTTGATTAAAAAAAGAACACGTTGGGATGTTAAAATGATTGAAACGTTGCATGTCGGGTTTGACTGGTATTTTTTCTTCAGAGAGACAGGAGCAGGATCCCGGGCCCTCCTTCATCAGGCTGATATGTCCTCTGAGTCCTGCTCGAAAAAAGAAAAAAAAGTAAAGAAAAAAGCTTCAGAAGTATCACTGGTGAGTTTTGGTTGAAGGCACAGAGTTCTAAAAAGGGTGGATGATGCTGATTTTCAAAGCACAGCAGCAGGTTTTTAGTTGTTGGCGTTTCCTGATGGAGGGGATTCCTGCGGTCGGATCGACTCTCCTGATGGTTTCAGGGCAGGGCTTAAACTCTCTGTGGAGACATAAACAAGAATATAGGATGAGTCAGTGTGGGGAGAATCGAAAAACAAGAAAATATCCACAAAGCATATTCCCCTAAAAATCCACAACTTTGATGCCAAAATAAACATTCCACTGTATCTCAGACAGCAGACACATTTGGGACTAATCCAGACTGCTTATGGAACTGTTGGCCAAGTTATAGCAAATGAGCCAGATGTGACACAACAAACATGATATCTGGCTAGATATAAATAGGTCCTGTGGCTGAGCTGATGCAGCTACATCCACCCATCAATGAGTCCAAATGTTGCTCAAAATCAGCTGTAGATACCGGGCCACATCTGGGCCAAACAGGTGGTGCTTACTGAGGATGCTGCTGTGGCAACTACAGAGAAAAAAGCTAATCTTCCTGGATGCATTCAGAATTGAAATGCTTGTTTCTATGGGTGTTTTGACACATAAATTTTGGGCATCATGTGACCCAAAGAAAACTGCACATTTGGGCCAAACATTCAGTGCTAATCAGTATGATCGGAGAAAGACAGCCGTCATTACTGGACCTGAAAAACTCCAATAAAAACCAGATGACTGTACTTCTCATAGATCAACAGAAAAGCTGCAGTTCTTCCAATGACCCGGCAATATGTAGGTTTAGGTGAGATTTGGAGGGGGGGTCTTTGTATAACTGCAAAAGTTGTTTTACTTAGCTGTAACAAACTGAGCTGAGTCGACACAACTGTCAAATTTAAAGGATCAAGTTTATCATTTTGCCAGCACTGTCCCCTCACAGGAAGAAGGTTGCTGGTTCAAAGCCCAGCTGGGTTCATTCTGTGACTGTGCTTGTTCTCCCTGTACCTGAGTGGGTCATCTCCAGGTCCACAGTCCAAAGACCTGCATGTTGGGTTAATTGGCGATAATAAATTGGCTGCAGATGTGGATGTGTTATCCTGTACCTTAATGCAGGATTTAGCATCACAGTAACTGATGCTGCAGACCCACCCTGCTCCAGAGCAGGCTATATTCCAGATCAGAGACCAACAGGCAGGAAATCACTGACCAATCAGATTCCTGCAAAACAAGGTCACCATCCCTGAAGATCCCTGAGAGCTCAGAGTGCAGACAGTCAGAGGGTCTGAAGGTTTTCTACCGGGGTTGAAAGACTTTGTTAGAACAGCTTCAGTTAGAAATTTAGATCCTGAGAGAAACTTTATTCCTGATGTTTCGCTTGGGCCACAAACAATGTTTACTGTTCTACAAGAATCAAGATTTGATCCTAAATCAGAGCACCTGCTTGTATTTGGACTTTATATCAAATTTGCACACAGTCTGTCTTTATCTTTACTCTCAGACTGTGGTAACTGCCAGCTTTCTTCTTGCTTCAAATAAACTTTATTAATACAGCAGCTCTTTTTTCCAGTGTTGCTCACACAGATTCATTCAGGGCTTTTACTGTTTTCACATTCACACACACATAGATGAATACACACTGGTTAGTTCTGTCACATTGATAACCCCCTGCATGTGATTGCAGATGTTAGTTTAAGTGAATCCAGATAAGGAAAAGAGATCCTGGATATGTTGAACCTGCTTCATGGTCAGTGTTGGGGAGTAACGGAATACAAGTACTGCTGTTATGTATTTAAAATACAAAATATGAGTAACTGTATTCCGTTACAGTTACCGTTTAAAAAGGTGATAATTAGAATACAGTTACTTTGCTTCATATGTTAGGCTATCCGCTCTCTAATTTTGGTAATTCCACGCATTGCCAGAAACCCCAAAAAAAACACACAATAAGAGGATCTAATGCAGTGGCTCCCAAACTTTTTTTGCTAGGCCCCCCTTTGTTTTACAAGAAAATCTTCATGCCCCCCTCCCCCTGCATAAACACATCCTCCAACCACACACACCCATATATTGTTTTCAAACTCCATTGCAGCTTATTTCACACCTCAAACCTTTTGTAAACAATTAAACAAATAAAAGTAAACAATAACAAAATAAATTACAGGTAGCAATAAATTGAACTGCTACCTCTTTTACGCTACGTCCACACCTACACGGGTATTTTTGAAAAAACAGTTTTTTGCTGCACAATGATTTTTTTGGGCCTTTCGTCCACACGTAAACGGCGTTTTGGATCACTGAAAACTGAAATTTTAAAAAACTCCTGCCAGGGTGGAGATTTTCGAAAACTCAGTTTTTGCGTTTACGTGTGGACGAGGAATACAGAGATTTAGTCACATAACATCAAAGGTGTGTGCCTTTTTTGACGTCACGCTGTGCGCCACGTTACTGTTAACATGATATGAATTTCTACAATGGTGGATATAGACAAAATACTGTTGCTGTTAATCTGACTATCTGCAGTTTTTACATGCATACACACTCAGTTACTGTCCCTTCATTTAGAAAGACAGAGGTGTCAGAGTGAACTTTGGACGCCTTCGACATTCAACACAGACGCTCCCGACGCCAACGTTGTGGCAGTTTTGAATAAATTTAATTTTTTTAAATAACATTTTTGTATGCTGTATGCATTTTGTCCATTCCTAAAGAGTGCTGTGACTTATGATTATGAATTAGTCAGACTAGCGTAAAATTTTCTTTCTTTATTGAATAAACTGTGTCCAAGGGAGCCCACAAGATCCAAAATACTGTCTTTAGTTATTAACATTTGAAATGATGAAGGCACTTGAAAAGTAACACAAAATTAGCTGCCTTGCCAGAAAAACACAAAAACTTTTCATAAGTACTTAAGGTTTTGCGAGTGTACAAAACCCTGTTTACTCTTTCCCTCCTAGGCTTCTAGAGTTCTGATTGGCCAACATTTCTACACGGTAAGGATTAGGCATGTTCTTGAAAGCGCTTGACTTCGTTTTTTGTGTTTACACGTGGACAGAGATATTTTTTCAAAACTGCACTTGTGGTAGGGATTTTCTTTTAAAAACGAAAACAGAAAATCTCAGTTTTCAAAAATACCCATGCACATGTGAACGTAACCTTAAATAACAGAAAAACAAACCATCTTTAAGGTGTAATTATTTTATGTGTAGTTGTTTTTTTTTTCTGTGTAATAATATTCAACATTGCTATCAATACATTTTTCAAAAAGTGTCTCTCTGTGCAAAATGGGTTTAAAAACATAAACAACTGCGGGATACTGTTTGTCTGTGATTTGGACAGGGGGAACAAACTGTGGCAGGATCAATCTGATACTATTTGTATCCCACTGTAACTTTACTGTATAAAGAGCTAACATCTCCAAAATTTCAGGACTAGTTAGTCATTATAAGAAGTGCCTGTGAACTAAAAATCAAGAATGTGGAATACTGTTTGTCCATGATTTGGACAGCCCAGAGCCTGCTCCCGACGCAGGGGAAACAAATTCTGCCGGGGATACCTACCTTGGCACCACTGTTGTGCAGGTGAAGCCAAAGGCAAGATATGCTTCATCATATTTTCTAGTCTTTGGTTTGGAAAGATATTTGGCCATGCTTCATCTTCTGCTTTGCGTTTGTGTGGGAGCCCCACCAGAAACCTGTCTATTATGCTAGCAGTGTCCAAGCATTCTTTTTTTTAATCCATACCTCGCCCCCACTTTGGGAATCAGTGCTCTAATGTAATGCCCTGTTAATGTTGGTGACGTCAGTTACACAATGGACCCGAAGCCAGCACAACAGAACCAGCAGTACATAGGCAGGAATGCATTTCTTACTTGGAAATTCCGACACCACTTTACATTTAAAGAGGAAAGGGATGGGCGAAATGACCGTGCAATGCAAACTCCGTTTGCCAGCAACCAAGCTACTCTCATTGTCAAAAGACTCCTACTCCTACTGCAACTACCTTGTTTTAGTTGTGGTAGCTACCTGGGTTATGTGCCACGTCAGTATCTTCGATGTACTATTGCTGTGTGATTTATTACTATTAATGAAGGTTGTATTACAACCTGCTAGCTGCAAATAATCATGTGCAGTTCTGAAAGCAGACAGAAATAAAAGATATTACTGATACAGAAATAGGTTTCAAGTTTCAAGTTTCAAGTTTCATTGTCATTTTCATGTACAGACAAGCAGTGTAGCCACATTTATCTATAATGAAATTCTTTGGCTCGTGCTCCTCAGCTTTACATGAACATATAGAGAGTGTGCAGTTATATTGAGAAGAAAATAACAGAAAATAGCAGTGGTAGTAATAAAATAATAATAATAATAACAACAATAAAAAGGAGAGGAAGAAAAGTATTAAATATTAGAGAATTTAGTTGGTATTTACATTTAAGACAAATTGGTATTTACAAGTATTGTGCAAGAGTATCCGCAGGTTGTACAAAGTTGTGCAATGAGCATTTAAGTAGCATTTGTTGAAGTGACAGTGTGCAGAGTCCTGTAATTGTAGTGAGTGTGTAGTGGTGTTTATAGAATGTCAGCAGTTCAAAAGTCTGATGGCTTGTGGGTAAAAACTGTCCCTGTGTCTGGCAGTGCGGGTCTGGATGCTCCTGAACCGCCTGCCGGACGGCAGGAGTGTGGCTGGGGTGGCTGGGATCAGAGAGGATCCGCTGTGTCTTCCTCATGCAGCGCTGTCTGTAGAGATCCGGCATGGCTGGCAGTTCAGTCCTAGTGATGCGCTGTGCTGATCTCACCACCC
>VUQG01043174.1:0-33530 GCA_015106755.1 Etia nguti
ACACAATTTCGATCCGCTCCTCACGTGTTAACCTCTTTGACATGTCAATGGCTGTGAACAAAGAGAAACTTGTAAATAACTCATGAAAGAATAAAGTTACGTTGAAACCAAGCACACCATTGTTTTTCTTGTGACATTACCAATAAGTTTGATGTGTCAAATGGCCCTCTTCCTATTGAAAAAACAAAAGTTAAATCCAAGATGGCGGACTTCTAAATGGCCACCATGGTCACCACCCATCTTGAGGAGTTTGCCCCCTCACATATACTAATGTGCCACAAACAGGACTTTAATATCACCAACCATTCCCATGTTATTACGGTGTATCCATATAAATGGCCCACCCTGTATATCTGTCTTTATAAATGTGTGTACGTGTGTGTGTATCCTGTATCCAACTTGAGAGAGAGTGTCCTTTTACCCAGTTTAAGCGAAAGTCAACAATTCCCTAGCCGACACTGGTGACCTTGAGGAAGTAGGAGGATAGGGCAGAGAGTCATACACAGTGTTATTTTCTGGGAGAATTGTTGTTCCAGCTTTGGCCTTGGCCTCCAGCTGGTTAGGGGAGGCCGCATGAATATAGTGGTTGTTTGGGTTAGGTTTGCATCCAATTTCGCAGTTGTTCTAATGTCCATCACTGGTCCCCAGTTCTGTCGATTAACCCGTTGCAGAGTCGTGAGCTTCTCCATGATTTTATCCATACTGCATTCAATCAACACAGTCTGAGTGCTCGTGGCTCTACCCACTGCATCAATCATTCCGGACAGCCTTGTAGGATTTTGAGCAGCTGTAACAGCTTTCATTATGCGTCGATAAGCCAGGACCGTGCCAGCTCCAATCAGCAAGAACCCCGTTATCATGGTTCCAAATAGGTAGATGTCTTCAATGTTCTCCATTGAGAGTGTTGCCAGGCGCATGACGCGCCACTTGTCCCATCTGCCCATCGTGTATCCGGCCACAAATGTCCCTGCAGGACAAACAGGCTCCCCCGAGCCCAGGCTTCTCTTCGAGAAGAGGGTGTCAGTTGCATTGAGAGACCAGTTGATCAAATCCATAATTCCTGGTTTTAGAGAACAAGACGGAGAGAGTCTCAGAGAGTTAGACAAGACTAGAAAAAAGACATGAGAAGCCAAGGAGGAAAGATAGGGAGGAGAGGGAGAATGATGCGACTGCCTCTGTCAAGAGCCAAGAGAGAGGTTTAAGGCTGACATATTATTTATAAATAATCTTTTTAAATATCATGTTCTTAAACCTTATGTACCCTCAAATTTATTTTTATTTCATTAAATAAACATAACTAATTCTTTTTAGTGAAGGCCTTTTTACATGTAACATTACTAACAGAAGTGGCCTACAGTATTATGTGGAATTTGACTGTTTCTGAAAACATGAAATGTAGGTAGAACATAAAACTGAGCAAATCAGTCAGTCAAACAAGCACTTGAAATTAATGCACTTCTAATTTTATAAAGAAACCATTTCATCAAAGTATTTTACTCCCACTTACAATTGGATTGCTTCTTGAAAAGGATGATTCTTGAAATTGTGTCCAACTTAGACACACTGTTAGTCAGTGTGAGATTTAATAGATACTGGGAAGAAATTTCATTTAAACTTTTTATCTTAACAAATTGCTGTCACGGTTCAGGGTCATTTTGACCCAGCATTCTCAGTTTCTTGTGTTTTGGTATTATACTGTATTATGGTTTAGGTTCTGACTCTCCAGTTGTGCTGTTCTGATTATTATTATCCTCGTGTTTAGTGTAGGTTTAGTTAAGTGTCTAGTCTGTGCCTGCCGTGTTTCCTGTTTTACTTTGAAAGTCCAAATTCAATTCAAATTCAAATTTTATGTGTCACATACACAATCATACATGGTACGACATGCAGTGAAATGCTTATTGCTGTGCAATGCCCGACCATAAAAAAACAAAAAAAACAAAAACATAGACATAGCCATACAAGTAAACATAAAAACAAAACTAGCAAGAAATTTACACAATATACAAATTTAAAGTTTAAAAATTTACAGTAAAATTAAAGGTTTAGGGGTTGAAGATCCTCCTCATTCTCTCTGTTTTGGCGTTAAGAAAGCGGAAGCGCTTCCCAGACCTCAATAGTGAGAACAGTCCATTGTTGGGATGGGAGAGTCCGTGTCTCATGTCAGTCTTTCTAGTTTTGTGTCCCTTGGTCTCGTCAGGTTTGATTGCTTTCAACTTTGCTCTCCTCCTGTGTCTCATGCCCTCGTTTTCCCTCAATGTATTTAAGCCCCGTGTTTCTCTCTGTCAGTGTTGTGTTGTACTGTCATATGTAGCTATGCGGTCCGTATCCCAGTTTTGTTTCTAGCGTACTTAGTTTATTTTCTGCACTGACCTATGCCAGCAATAAAGCTGAGTTTTTTGTGTTTATTCTGCTTTAGGGTCCTCCATTCCTGCCTGCTGAACACAGCACATGACAATTGCTGCTCATTGAGTAACAATCTTCTTTTTTTCAGTAAATCTCTGTGAATCTAAGCACTTTTTGCCACTTTATATTTTAATAACAAGAAGGAACTTGAGCCCCACTTAACTGTACCAGTTATGCTACAGGTAAGTTGTGCTTTTTAAGAAAAATGATCCATAGTTTAAAATAAGTCTGAGCAACATACACATTAGCATATTAACATACATGCTGGCATATTTTGAAACTTGATCTGTAAGATTTTTTTTTTCTTATGAATAAAGTTTGAATACATAAATGTTGAACATATAGTGTAACCAGTGGAACATGTAATGTTTTTAAATAGCCAGCAGATGGCAACAGTAGATTATATATTATGCCACAATGTATTATTACATTGATAAGTTGGTTAGTGCTAACTGGATAAATGTGATTTAAAAGATGGCCTTTAAGCTTTGTGTGTCTAGGTTGAATACTTGGGATTTACAGCATTAGAGGTTCATGATTATTGGTTGTTAACATCACAGAAAATGTGTTCAAACAAATAAAGTATTTTATGTGAAGTATATTGAGTTAATATTTTGTGAATAATTTAAAAGAAATAAACTCTCTAGCACTTACAACTATTATTTTGGTATACTTACATTCCAGTTTCATTTCTCTGTGAGCTGAACAGTAAATAGAGGAACCTAACAAGACTTTGAGGTACACTGTGAAACACTGAAAAGAAGAAATGCCAGTATTAAGGTAGAGGTGATTGATATGATGTCTAACTTTGGGAAATCTTGGGTCCTTGCATTTTGCTTTGAGATGTATAACTTTCTCAAATTAATTTCCAAATACACAGTCTTTACTTCAGTAAACCAATCAGTCCAACTTTACAATGTAAAAAGTATTTGGGTGTCGTTATCAGAGGTGTCAATGTAGTGTTGCAGTTCAAAGTTGCCTCTCTACACAAGTGAGTCACATGAGTAACTAAATTATAGGAGACAATTATTTGTCATATAATTATATTCCCACTTCACTCTCTATGTTTGAACTTTGACAATTTGTTGTGAAACTGAAATATTGTATAAATTACTCCCATATTAACTATTTTCTTAAGAAACAGTGACTCACATTCACATTTGTGATTAGCTTAACTGCAATAAACCACTTCCTTTTTTTGCAGCTCCTCCTCAGATGAACATAAAGCTGACGGTGAAGTTCAGATCTCTTTCTTTCTCTCTCTGATGATCATGATGTTCCAGCTAAATCGAGCAGCACTGCTCCTCATTCAGCTGTCAGTAACGTGGCATGTCTTTGCAGGTAAAGAGCACATTTGTGTTTGAGATTCATTTTTTTCCAGATCAAATGCAGATATAATTTTACATTGAATGACTGTCTCCTTTAAACTTTAGAGATTGTTAAAGACGACCACAGAGCTATGCTGGTGTCCAGAGGAGATTCAGTGACATTGACTTGCAACATATCCAAGACAAATGCAACACTAATCACCTGGACCAACGGCAGATCTGTTTTTCAATATTCCATTGTGCTGAATCGCACCCATTCAAATTTCTCATCTCACAGAGTGAAAATAAATCATGAGTTACCTACAAAGCTAATTATTTTTAGTGCTCAGCCTGAAGATGAAGGACTTTATACATGTAGCATAACAGAGAGAAGTGGCCTAAACAGCATTACATGGAATTTAACTGTGTCTGAGAACCCAGAAGGTAGGTAGACAAAAAAGAGCGCTAACTGCTTCTATCAAAGGTCAAACAAGCCATTTAAATTATTTCACTGCTGATTTTATACAGAATCAGTTCCATCAAAATATTTTCTATACATACTCCCACCTGCAATTGGATTCCTTCTTTGTTGCATCACACTAGCTGTCTTCTTCTACAGGTGAGTAAAAGTTTTTTTTTTAATCTTCATAATGAATGCATGAATGTGATTATTTTGTGTTCTTCTGTAGAATTGTTCTCAGTATTTGTAAGACTGACTGGATTATAAAGCACTATTTTCTATTATGTCTGCCTACATTTATAGTGTCACTGTGTTTTAAGTGTTCATAGACGTGCAGATTGAAATGGTCATATGTATATGATGTTTTTAATGCAAATCATTACATTAGGTCTCAGGCTCAATGCTCACACCAGACCAATAATTTATCTGCAAAACCCTTCATTACACAGAGCTCAGAAGCTCTTTTTTTTTGCTAAATGCAACTTTTTATTTTGTTAGATGATGCATTATTATTTATCTTTCTAAAATAATCCAGTTCTTGTGAACACTTAAATGATGAAACTTGATCTCAGATTTTTTTTCACTACTTCTGTATGCACCGCAAACCTGTTCTAAATATGAAGTTCTGAATGAGCCTGCTGTGCTTTCTTGCGGGGGTTATTGATGTATACAAGAGGGTAAAAAGTGGCAATGCCAGGAGTAAACAAGTGGCTAAAGGTGGTTAGAGTCAAAGCTGTCATTCACTTTTCTCTGAGGCAACCCTTCTCCAACATGTACATTTACTGTATATCCTACAACTAGAAAAGAATGCAAGCTGAACCCAGTCTGTACAGGTTCATCATACATTTGGTCAAAATAAACTAAAAACAAACAAACAAACAAAGAAGAAGTCATCCCACTAAACACTGGATGACAGATAGACGTGCACTTTTGTTTTAGCTCAAGAGCCCGTGCCATCTTGGCGATGTCCGCTAATCACGCTGCATTTCTTCACACATAACTGTTATGATCAATCCCATTTCAGAAGGTTGCACACTTTTCCGGATCATTTTCCAATAACCTTTATCACAGATAATAACTGGAGATGCATACAAAAGTGTAAACAAAGCTAGAGAAAAAATTAAGTGTTAGCCTGTAGAAAACATGCCCTCCACCCTCTGGAAACATGGGACTACAGAGACTACTACATTTGGACTATAAATAGCCCGTACACAGAGGGCTTACGGACATCAACACCAGATGTTACAAAATAACCCCTTCAGTGTACCAAAATTGGACATCCAAAAATGACATATAAAAGATGTCACTCCCATGTCATTTTGCACAGTGGGCTGAGTCTTAATACCAGAGGCTATATGGGGGTCTCATGTGTATGCTGTCTCTGTTTGGAGAATTTGAGATTTTAGATTGAGTTGCACAAACTAATAAGAAACTAAGATATTTACTGCTGTAAATCATGGTTTGGTACACATGTAACAAGTACAACAAAAGACCAAAACAGGGTCATGCAACAGGAAAAACAACAATGCTGGAATAAAAAAATAATGAAAGGATAATCTGATAGAGGACAAAGAGAACTCAGAGTTCATATTCATAATGAGGAAGGAAGATATAGAGGCAGGTATAAAGCACATTATGGTAGACTATCACACGGAGAGGTTACACAGGAATACAGGAAGTGAAAGATCAAAAATGAGAGACAATGATGAGTACAAAATAAAACAGGAACAGAAAAAATACACACACAAAAAAATGCACAACAATAGTTTCATACTTCAGTGGCAGTGACCTCGATTTTACTGCATATCTATACAACAGACTGCATTCACACACATTAATGAATGTGCTTAAAAAAATCGAATATACTCACTGCTGATGGATGCATACGCAACAAATATTGGGTTCAGTTTTTTTCTCAGGGACAGTTTCACATTTGTACTCGAGGAGCTCAAGATCAAACCATAAACCTGTCAATTAGTAGACCACCCACTCTACTTCCCAATTCACAGGTACAGCAGTTCTGAAGAACATATTGAGAACTCAATAAAGAACCTCAGATATTCATCTAGCTTCAAACCTCCCCAGATCTGTATCAGATTTAGGACTGAGGTGCCAGAACAAGCTCGATTGTCCTGGTCATGGATGTTTTGGTGGCACAAAGTGGAGCTAAACAATACTGATCAGGTTGTTTTAATATTGTGCCTGAGTAATGTCTATCACACTTTCTTATATAAATATATAAGAAATATTTAAATAATGTAACTTGAAAGTGAATGTTACAAACATTTTTCAGTTTAAGTGGAAAAAAATATCAAACAATGTACTTAAAAATCTAAAACAGCATTTACTTTACCATCTGTGCTAATAGACACTTTGTTAAGTGTTAAACTTTTAAGCTTTAATATTCAGTCCTACAATAATGAACATTTTCCACAATAGTTCCAAAAAGCACAGGCATTATATTCCATGAAATACAGAAACTGCATGATGTAGTTGAATTAAAACAGAAAACAATCACATTGAAGGAAAAATTGAAGGAAAATTGAAAAACATTGAAGAATAAAATTGAAGAACATTTTTTGGATATTGTTTGGGGCCGACCTAAAATGCTGATATGTTCAAGGCTATACAAATCCTGTACATGTATCCTTGCTTTGACTATGAGTATAAACCTGAATGTGTGTGACTTCACAGACTTGCCAAGATGTTACTGTCATGCTAAAGTAATGCAAACAGAGTCACTGGAATAAAAAGTTATAACAGGATATTCCAAAATTCAACCCTATTATTACAATAACCACAATAATAACGTGTCAGTAACAGGACTCAAAAACACAATACTTATGCTGTATATGCGACTGTTTAAATTCAGTTTCAAACACAATTTTCACATTTTTCTTTGCTATGAACTGTCAGTTTATTTTATGTGCAATTCAAAATGTGTTTTCATACATTTCACCCATTATTTGTACCTCTAATTTGGTCAATATTGAAAAACAGCAACAGATAATTATTATTTTCACTATAAATAATCCTCACTATCAGCAAATTTTCAAAGTGAAGGAAATAGAAACAAAGAGGATGCTTTGTGTTTATTCTAGTCATTATGAGGCAGTGTTTACTCATTCTTTCTTGCTGAAACACCTGGAGAGTACTAAGATTTCATTATCAGTTACTCCTTTTTTTGCAGAAAAAATATGATGAAGATGCTAAAGCAGGATCCAATCCAGAATCCGATTCCTCCTCAGTCAGGAGAAGAGGTCAGAAGACTGTTGTCATCTTTAACAATGTCACATGTCTCTGCCTTTGTTTTTCTATTTTACAGTCTACACTGATTTTCATTTTTACTTTATCTTTACAGACAACTCTCCCTCAGCCACAGGGTGGCAGCACTGACTGTAAATACAACAAGCAGAGGAGTCAGTATATGGAGAGACTGAATTCAATCTATGGTCACTTCTGAACTGAAAAACCTTCCAGTTACTGACAGACATGAACAGTGTCAGAGCAGAAACTGCAAGGGAACACCATCAGTGGGAGGACAACAGGGCTACAATAGCCTCCTCTGCTCAGACAAATGACTCTGCCTGTGAGCCCAGCAGTTCCAACCATCCATCACCATACAAGCATAGGCCTGAACCCCCTTAGCCAGATCATCAACAAGACTGGCTAGGGATACAGACCACAGAATAAAGCAATCGTCAGCCACCTCCTCTACACGTATGACATCAAGCTGTATGCCAAGAGTGAACGAGACATAGACTCATACAGCAATGATGCTGTAGTGTCATGCGGACTGAAGAAGTGTAGTGAAATGGTAACAAAGAGAGGGAAAGTAGTCAGAACTGAGGGAACTGCACTAGCAGAAGGTAACAATGCAGACACCAAGGACAGCTATAAGTCCATCCATACCATGCATACAGGGTTTCACCATTTCCTGAGATTGTAAACTAAGCGGAATGATGGAGACTAGTGAGTGTCAGTGTCATTATTGGCCGCTGCTTTTGCTCTGCAGAAAAATTATGATGAGGACACTGAATCGGGATCAGTTTCTCACTCAGTCAAGAGAGGAAGTCAGAAGATGGTCATCATCTTTAATACTCTCAGATTTTTCTGCCTTATTTTCTATTCCAAAGTCAGTACCAAATTTTATTTTAGCCTTTTTTTCTTTGTAGGCAGCCCTCTCACAACCACGAGGAGGTGCTCGCTGTAAAAATAAAAAGCAGAGCAGTCAGTATATTGAGAGGCTGGATTTAATCTATGGTCACTTCTGAACTGACAAGCCTTCAAGTTACACAGAGAGATGGACGTTTTTCAGGGAAGCTGTAGGACGACAGGGCTACAATAACTGCTTCAGCTCAGAAACACATCTCTGGCCATGAATACAGCAGTTCCAACCATTCCCTGTATTCACAAGGAGCACCCAGTTAGGAGAAAGTTTGCTTCCAAGGAAGAAGGAAGAGAACTAAACTAAACTAAACAAACTGCAGGTCTGCACCAAAGCCCAGTGTCAGATAAATGAGGATTATTTGAAACTGTGAATCAGATTTCAGTGGAGTCCAAGTATAAAAATGTGAGCAGGTAATTAACATGGTGGATGTCTTTAGGGTTTCAAGTATTTCTTTATATGGGACTTCAAGCTCTCTAAACCATTTTCCCACAAAAAGCCCTCAGGAAATTCAGATCTCCACCAAGGCAGGTTACTCTGAGCCAGATTTTAGGCAATAGTGTTGTATTTTGTATATATTCCTTTTGTTTTCTTTGTTTTTTTAAAAACATTTTTAAAGTAATTTCACTGCAGAAAAAAATTAACAGCAAAGTGCAGACTTTTGCTATTTGCCCCACAGAAATACTTTTTAATATACTTGCCAAAATTTTGAGTAGAATTATTCTTTTTTTAATTGTTCATTAATGTGGCTGTAGTACATGTTTGTTTAGTAAAATCTATTTACATATTTAGTAATAAATAGCAAATGAACAAAAGTTTCTGTTTAGTTTAGTTTGTTTTGTGGTGGAAGATTTCTTTTCTCATGTATTAACCACATATTTTAATCATATCACACTAGTAATAGTAATATCACTTTCTCACTTTAGTATAGTAAGAGCACTCCTGTCACCAGTTTGCATGCAGAATGTTATCACAAGTGGGCCCCAAGTTTTATTGCACCTTCACAGGGGACCCATTGTAGACTGGAAGATCTCCAGATATCCTGCTCTTAGGGAGGTGATGGGTGGTCATAATTTTTCTTAGAGTGGGAGGGGGTCAAGATGAGCTGGACTGAAGGTATAGAGATATATGATGTTCTGTGGAATGTTCTTTGTTTAAGAGTGTCTGTGATGGGGTATATAAGATGTAAGGGTGGTGGCCACAATTCAGAGATGATTCTAGTGTTTTGGCTGGGATGCTTCTCTCCACATTGCGATGTGTTTATTAAACCCTCTTCAAAACATTCACTGGGAGTGTTTCAGGTTATTGTTAAAATTTCCACAACAGTTTCCTGAAATAATACTTAATCAGGAATATTGTATATTAATGCATTTAAATTGTTATAATGGTCACTGAAATGTACGTGACAAAGTCAGAATAAAATAACACAATATATTTACAATCCCCATGCATCATTCCCTAAATGCCTGTATTGTATTTGTATTAATACAGACAAATAATTTACCATTAATTGTATGACTTTTTCCCGACCACTTAGTGGGGATAGGTTAATTGAAAACTCCAAATTGCCCATAGGTGTGAATGCGGGAGTGAATGTGAGAATGAATGGTTGTCTTTGTCTGTGTGTTAGCCCTGCGACAGACACCTGTCCAGGGTGCCTCTCGCCCTCGCCCCCCCCCCGTGACCCTGAAAAGGTTAAACGGAAGCGAATGGATGTATGACTTTTTAAACTAAAAGTAGCCACTTCCTTTACCTGGGTCCGTCTTTCCAAACACATCTAAAACTGAAGGTGAAGTCTCTCTTTATCTGTCATGTTTCGTTTAAATCAAGCACTTTTTTTCAACTATTAGCTGTTTGCCATGTCTTCACAGGTACAGTATAGATATTTTATGTTAATGTATATTTTTGGAGTTTAGTTATTCTGTTTTGACATTTTGCATTTTTGTATTTTTTGTATTGATTTTTTTTGTTGTATTTTTTTCTTTAGATCTTAGAGATTGGAGTCAGGAGCTGTGTTGTTGTCAAGAAGACACTTGGTGATATTGACTTGCAGCATATCCAATAAAAAATAAATAAAACAATAATCTCTTGGATTTTCAATATTTCCTTCTGTTAGAATCACTACACATGAAAAGCAGTCAGAGTTATTTGTCCTACAGCATTCACCCTACCCCTCTAAATGCATTGAAAAGAGAGGGGTAAGGACACAGAATTAATTTTAATGCAATCTGCTATTTACTGACATCTAGTGGTGAGATCACAGATACACACTGTACCTTAAATCAACCTCCCAATTGTATAGTGACTGTTTAAGACTGACATATTATATTATTTATGTTTTGAAATATCATGTGCTTAAACTTTTTTAACCTCAAATTTATTTGTATTTCATTAACTAAACATAAATCAAGAATTACCCACAAAGCTAATTCTTTGTGGTGAAGGCCTTTATACATGCAATATTACTAGTAGAAGTGGCCTACAGTCCTTCATCACTTCTAATTTTATACAGAAACCATTTCATCAAAGTATCCATACATATCCCCACTTACAATTGGATTGCTTCTTGAAAAGGATGATTCTTGAAATTGTGTCCAACCAAGTTACACTGTTACTCAATGTGAAATTTAATAGATGCTGGGAAGACATTTCATTTAAACTTTTATTTTAAAAAATTTCTGCTCACTGAGTAACAATCTTGTTCCCTTTTTTCAGTAAATCTCTCTTAATCTAAGCACTTTTTGCTACTTTATATTTTAATAATATCACTAAACTTGAGCCCCACTTAACTGCTCCAGTTATGCTACAGGTAAATTGTGCTTTTTAAGAAAAGTAGATTAAATTGATAAGTTGGTTAGTGCTAACTGGATAAATGTGAAAAGATGGCCTTGTGTGTCTAAGATGAATACTTGGGATTACAGAATTGGAGGTTCATGATCATTGTTTTTTAACATCACAGAAAATGTGATGACGGAGTTCAAATAAACTGAGAAGTATTTTATGTGAAGTATATTGAGTTAATATTTTGTGAAAAATTTAAAAGAAATAAACTCTCTAGCACTTACAACTGTTATTTTGATATACTTACATTCCAGTTTCATTTGTCTGTGAGCTGAACAGTAAATAGAGGAACCTAACAGGACTTTGAGGTACACTATGAAAAAATACAAGTATAATAAAATAAAATACAAAGAAATAAAAATTCTAAGAAATAAAATGTATGCTGAAGTACAGGTAAAATGGGTAAATTGAACATTCATTTTATTTATAAAATATACAAACTTGAGAAATTCTTAAAGTAGAAAATAAAATAAATTAATTTAGTGAGTTTCCCAAACTATTTGTATTTTTAAAAGAATGAACCAGCCAAGGCAGACACTGAAAAGAAGAAATGCCAGTAGTAAGGTGGAGGTGATGGATGTAATATTTAACTTTGGGAAATCTTGGGTCCATGCATTTTGCTTTGAGATGTATAACTTTCTTAAATTCCTTTCCCAAATACACAATCTTTACTGCAGTAAACCAATCAGTCTAACGTTACAATGTAAAGCACACCACAGTATTTGGTGTCATTTTCAGAGGTGTCGATGTAGTGTTGCAGTTCAAAGTTGCCTCTCTACACAAGTGAGTCACATAAGTGGCAAAATTATAGGAGACAATCATTTGTCATATAATTATAGTCCCACTTCACTTTTTTATGTTTGAACTGTGACAATTTGTTGTGAAACTGAAATATTGTATAAATTACTCCCATGTTAACTATTTTCTCAAGAAACAGTGAATCACATACACATTTGTGACTAGCTTAACTGCAATAAACCACTTCCTTTTTTTTTTTTCTTCAGTTCCTCAGAGCTGACGGTAAAGTGTCTTACAGTCATGATGCTCCAGCTAAATCGAGCAGCACTGCTCTTCATTCAGCTATTAGTGATGTGGCATGTCTTTGCAGGTAAAGAGCATATTTGTGTTTGTTTGTTTTATTATAGATTAAATACAGATATAATTTTACATTGAATGACTGTCTCCTTTAAACTTTAGAGATTGCTAAAGACAACCACAGAGCTATGCTGGTGTCCAGAGGAGATCCAGTGACGCTGACTTGCAACATATCCAAGACAATTCCAACACAAATCTCCTGGACCAACAGCAGATCTGTTTTTCAATATTCTACCGTGCTGAATCGCATTTATTCAAATTTCTCATTTCATAGACTGAAAATACATCATGAGTTCCCTACAAAGCTAATTATTTTTAGTGCTCAACCTCAAGATAAAGGACTTTATACATGTAAAATAACAGAGAGAAGTGGCCTAAACAGCATTACATGGAATTTAACTGTAACAAGTAACCAATTGAAATTAATTCACTGCTGTTTTTATTTTATTTTATTTTATTTTTTTTACAGAATCCACTTCATCAAAGTATTTACTACACATACTCCCACCTACAATTGGATTCTTTTTATGTGTAATCACACTAGCTGTCTTTCTCTGCAGGTAAGAAAAAACTTTTATCTTCATAATGAATGCATGAATGGAGCCCTTTTCTATTTGGCTGAAGAATCATTGTCTGTACTTGTAAGACTGATTCGACCATAAAGCTCAAGCACCATTCTTTATTGTGTTTGACTGGATTTAAAAAATTCACTTTACAAACAAATGACTCTTTTTATGTTGACCATGTAGTTTAGTTTGAGTTTGAAAACAAAATTACACAACAATATTAACAAATAAAATACATACTGATTCAAACCAAGCTGGGCCTCTTTAGTTCAGTTCAGTTAAATAACAAAATCACTATATTAGCAGACACAGGGCGAATGTTGAGTGTTCATACCAGACCAAGAATACAGCTTCAAAATCTCTCATCGTAAACTGTGATGGAGCAAAATACTGAAACTGCATCCGTCGACAGCAAGTGTGTTTGATAAAAAAGCATAGAATAAATCCGTGTGGATGTAGTTTATAAAGACATCTCTTTTTATTTCTCACCAACTTTTCATTTCATATGAAAATACATTATTGGTTTTCCTTTAAATATATTCAAGGGTGGCAGACCACTAGAATTATCAAGTTTGAGCTGAAATAGTTTGTATTTTTTAAGTTTAGAAATTGCAGTTTTTTTGTTCAGTACTTCTGTAAGAACTACAAACTTCTAATTTTAAAGGTCTGAATCAGTCTCTGTGCTTTTTGTGTCCTATTTTTCTATACAGTTGAGAGTGAAAAGAGGAAATGAGAGGTGTGAAGAAGTGGTAAAAGGTGGTCAGAGTCAAAGCTGTCATTGACTCTGGGGCCATTTTCTTTGTGGTAAACCTTCAACGTGCATGTTTCCATTCTGCAACTAGAAAAGTACCTTTGTTTTTTTTTTCAGAGATTCTGGGTCCACTGTGCGTAGGCTCATCGAGCTTAAATGTACAGGTTTTCCGATAAGAAATTAAAAATGCAGAAGAAGCCTCGAGTCTTGGTACCAGAGCTTACATGGCATCTCAGTTTGGGGAAAATAATCCTTGGGTAAAGATAATCTGAGGGAAGACGAGAAGAACTCAGGTTATATGAAGAGAGGAGGAGAGAGAGGCAGGTATAGAATGGTATAGAATGGATTATAGCATGAACTTACGTAGGTGTGGTCATATAGGAATACAGGAAGTAAAAAATCAGAAATGAGAGATGATCATGATGAGTACTACATAAAGCAAAAACAAACAACACTAACACTCACTGGCGATTGATGCAGCTGGGCCAGTTGGAGTTCAGTATTTTGCTCAAAGATGATTTGACATGTGGACCAGGAGAGCTGAGGTTCAGATAACCAACCTCCTGATTAAACGAATTATTTTTACTATCAGCAAATTCGTAATCATTCATAAACTCATATGTAAATATGAAACAAAAGTTCTGTGTTATTTTTTATTTGATGCTGCACCAGGACCCCGAACCAGGGCCTTCATGAGATCAGGACCTTGAGTTTTGTCCAGTATCATGTTCAGCTGGGAGGAAAGGTTAGAGGAACTTTATTATTACTCAGATCTTTATTTCTCAGTGTTTCAACTCATATCTTCTCTTACCTACCCTCATGTTTGCTATTTTCATAATACATAATTTACATAATAAATTTACATTTTCAATCCATAGGTGGTCCTTCTACAACCTCAAAATTTTGCAGTGTACAGGACAGACAGCACTTCGAGAGACTCAGTTCAATCTGTGGCTTCTAGTGGGCTGACAAGAAGACAGTCGAGATGAAAGATGAATAGGAAACAAGGTTTCGAATTGAAGGAGAGCTCAAGAGAAAGGTCACATTGTTCTGTTTAATTCTTGTACTGGAAAAGAAAATGTTACACATTTCTTGGAAACCTCATGTTGACTTACTTTACTTTTTTATCCGTACGTATAAAATTTTATGTAAAAACATTTGATTTTCGGTCTTAATTTTGACTGTTTTGGTATATTTTGCTTGTTTCTTCTGTTTCAAATGTATTATTTTGTATTTAAATATTTACATAAAAGCTGAAATTGGATATATGTACATTTTTCATTAAGTGTAAAACTAAACTCATTCAGATTATGTCCTTCATGTAATTCGCTAGTGATTTTCAAATAGATCTGGACTAACATTTTTGCTCCTACAACTATCACTTTCTGTATCTGCAAATAATATCTGAACATTTGACATTTTTGGTTATTTATCTGACACTGTTGCCTCACACGAAGAAGGTCCTGAGTTTGAATCCTTCATCTGCCTCAGACTTTTCTTTGTGGAGTTTGCATGTTCTCTCTGGGTACTCTGACTTCCTCCCACAGTTCAAAGACATGCCGTTAGCAATGTTTTCTTTTTCCAAATGATAATGTAAAACATGAAAATTGGATTTAACATATTATAATTTTGTGATGTTTGTTTGGATTTGCCTGTACTGTGGATCCTCTCCGTTTCCTGTCTTGTTTCAAATCTGTATTGTTCACCATAGAAATTATAAATAAAACTGCATTTCCCCCTTTCTAACCAACTGTTTATGTCATGCTTTTTGGACTTTTGAATTGAACTGAACTAATTTTGGTTGTGAATGTGGCTGCTGAGTTTTTAGTCAACAATAGAAAGACGTGGTTTTGGAAGTTGTGTCCAGCATAGATAAATGTTTATGATACTGAATGTGAAATTCAACAGCCACTTTGAAGACATTTCATTCAAATTGCTATTGTAACAGCTACATTTTTTTTTTTCAAATAAATCTGTGATGGCCCTATGTCTGATCTCCCACCTTTCTGAGTTTTTGGGCTTTCTAACTTATTTATTTGAATATTTTGAGATTCCTGGTTTGCTTAATATATATGTTGTTTGTACTACTTACTGACTTTTGTATTGGTTCTCATTTGGTTATTCATCTGTTATATTGGAATAATAACTTTCCAGTTTAATTCCTCAGTGAGCTGACTACAGTATTTGACCCCCTTTTCTTTTAGAGCTATTTTAATTCTTGGTGGCAAAGATTCAATAAGGTGCTGGAGACATTCCTCAGAGATTTTGGTTCATATTGATGTGAAAACATCACACAGTATCTGCAGATGTGTCAGCTCCATCATGCAGCTTTCCCATTCCAGCACATCCTTTTCATTGCTGTAACTAGAAAATGGACCCAGCAGACTGTAAGGAATTTGAACTCTGGC
The DNA here is from genome assembly GCA_015106755.1 of Etia nguti. NCBI lineage: Eukaryota > Metazoa > Chordata > Actinopteri > Cichliformes > Cichlidae > Etia > Etia nguti. The sequence continues at coordinate 16,000 of VUQG01043174.1, forward strand.
AGGTGACGCTACCATAAAAAAAACAAACCCCTCGAATTCATTTCAGTTTCATTGTTGCAGTGCCAAATCGCAGCAACAGTCGCCTCAAGGTGCTTTATATTGTAAGGTAGACCTTACAATAATACAACAGAGAAAACCACAACAATCATATGACACCCTATGACCAAGTGCTTTGGCGACAGTGGGAAGGAAAAACTCCTTTTGTACATGAAGAAACCTCTGGCTGAACCAGCCTTAGGGAGGGGCAGCCATCTGTCGTGACCAGTTGGGGTGAGAGAAGGAGGATTCAGGGTCACCTGATCAGGCCCTAACTATATGCTTCAGCAACAAGGAAAGTTTTAAGCCTAATTTCAAAAGTAGACACGGTATCTGTCTGCAGAGTCAAAATTAGAAGCTGGTTCCACAGAAGAGGGGCCTGAAAACTGAAGGCTCTGCCTCTCATTCAACTTTTAAATACTCTAAGAACAACAAGTAAGCCTGCAGTGCGAGAGCGAAGTACTCTAAAAGGGTGATACGGTACTATAAGATCATTAGCTAAGATGGAGCTTGATTATTCAAGATCTTATGTGAGAATCACCCCATAATATGAGCCCATCTTCAGGGGCACTCGTCTGGTTGTGAAGTTCTGTGGTCCCACTGGGTTGATCGATGCCAAACCCATGCCAGTGATCACACCTTGGTTGGTCGTTCTTTTGTAGCATACCTATGCCAAGAACAAGGGTTGCTATAGGTCCACATCTGTGGTCAGTATAAGATTTAATTCTATTTCAATCTCAATTCAATTTATTTATACAGCACCAAATCACAATTTATATTGTAAGGTAGACCCAGACCAATGTCACTGTTCACACCTAGGTTGGTCGTAATTTCGTAGCATACCCATGCCAAGAACAAGGGTTGCTAGATCCACATATAGATACACATATGTGGCCACTGTAATATTTAGAGTTTGTTAAGATTTACTAGGTAGTTCTCATTTGATAATGGACCTGAAAGACTTGAATAGAACTAAGATGTCATATGTTTTCATACATATCAACCATAATTCACCCCTAATTAGGTAAATAATGAAATACAGTAAAAAATAATATGAACATAACACATAACACAATCAAAGTTGTGTCACAAACTGAGCAACACAAGAAAATCATTGCTGGTCCTGCTTTTTTATAGACAAGAATCATAGAGTACACAACATGTTGCACAACTGTGAAGGGTAAGCTAACAGTCTGAATCTGGAGGGTAAAGTGTGATAAACTATGCAGATGTGGTTTTAATGAAGCTGATAAATTCTCCTTTACTCTGGTGCATCTTATATTTATGGCATGAGTGACTAAATTACAAGGGAAATTATTTGCAATATAATTGTGTTCAGTTTCTTGAATAAATATGTTTAAGATGTGAAAATTTGTAAGTAAATAGAATCATTTCACACATTACATCCACGTAAATTATAGGTTCAACAAATGGTGACACATTTACATACATTTGTTCTGGAGCTTGGAAAAACAGCAACTAACCACTTCCTTTTTTTTGTGGCCCCTCCTCAGATACAAATACAGCTGACAATAAACTTTAGGTCTGTTTCTCTCTCTGTCTGATGATCATGATTTTCACGATAAATCAAGCAGCTCTGCTCTTCATTCAGCTATTAGTGATGTGGCATGTCTGTGCAGGTAAAGAGCACATTTGTGCTTAAGATTCCTATTTTTGTTAAATTCCAGATTAAATATAGATATAATTATATATTGACCTATTGTTTCCTTTAAATGTTAGAGAGGCCTGAAGAAGACAACAGAGTTATGTTGGCATCCAGAGGAGCCTTTGTGATGTTTACTTGCAACATATCTGACAAAAATGCAACACATATCTCCTGGACCAATGGCAGATCTGTTTTTCAATATTCTCCTGTGCTGAATCGCACCTTTTCAAATTTCTTATCTCACAGACTGAAAATAAATCATGAGTTCCCTACAAAGCTAGTTATTTTTAGTGTTCAACCTGAAGATGAAGGACTTTATACATGTACTATAACAGACATAAGTGGCTTATACAACATTACATGGAATTTAACTGTGTCTGAGAACCCTAAAGGTTGGTAGTATGAAAACAGGTCAAATGACTTCTAGTAAAAGTTCAATAAGCAATTAAAATGAACTCACTTCTGATTTTATGCAGAATTCGTTTCATCAATGTATTTGACATACACACTCCCACCTGCAATTGGATTCCTCCTATGTGGCATCACACTAGCTGTCGTCTTCTGCACGTGAGTAAAAGCTTTTATTTTCATCATGAATGTGATTCTTTTCTGTTATTCTGTAAAATATTTGGAAGTACTTGTAAGACATATTTAATTATTAATCTCAAACACTATTTTTTATTGTGTATGCCTGCATTTAAAGTGTCACTTCTTCTCAAGTTACAAATGATTATTTTCAAGTTGATCATGCGGTTTAGTTTTATGTACATGTTCAGGCTTTGAAACATCTAAATACTGTGTGTTCACTATTTCTGCAAACACCAAAAATGTATTCTATTTTTCTGTGCAGTAGAGGATGAAAAGAGGAAATGTCAGTAGTGAAGAAGTGGTTAAAGGTGGTTAGTCAAAGTTGAGTCTAGGGCCATTTTCTATCCAGCCACCGCCTATATGTTCCTTTTTTAACTAGAAAAGTATCCCAGCTTATTTTCCCAGAGCTCAGTCTGCAGAGGCTCATCAAAGGCTCATCAAAAAATAAAACCCTGATATATATGCTGTAAATCAAGGTGTGGTACACAGGTAACCAATCCCACAACAAACCAGGAAACAACAGGACCAGACAACAAGAAGGACAGCAAAATTGTAATGCTGAATTCATGACAAGGATAATGCAAAGAGGTGGGGAGATATGGTGGCAGCATATTATGGTAGAAAATGGTAGAACATCACATGGGTAGGGTAATATAGCAATACAGGAAGTGAAGGACTAGACACAAGAGGCAGGGGTGATTAAAAAGTCAACAGGAACACATATGCAGACACAGGGTCTTACATCCTTAACTGCAAAGAAGGAACATGAACAGTTTTCAAAGGTGTCAGAGACAAACAGTCGAAATATACTGGTACACAAGTATGGATCGGGATGGATCACAGGTATACTAAACACAAACATTTACCAGGTATGGCCTGGTATTTTTATGTTTAAGGTGTTTTTATTGGTAAATTACAGTGAGCTAGTAAGCACAGGAGTCTAACAGTATATAGTTAGAATGTTGTACTTATATATAAAAAAAGTGAGCTGTATTACAGTGTTACCATAAAAAAAGGAAAGCTTCCTAGCACAGTTTTCATGTTTTCCATTGGTATGAATTTTCAGTTGGTGTTGGTCAAAATATGTTTTAATAAATAAACAATTCAATATATAATTCAATAAAATATGTTTTTAAAAATAAAATAAAATACAGCTACAAATAGTGACTGTTTACACTGTCTGGAAAATCTCGCAGTGATGGACGTCTTGCAATTCCTGTGGTCACTATAAGATTTAGAGTTTGTTAAGATTTACTAACTAACTCTCACGTGATAATGGACCTGAAACAGGTGGATATAACTAAGATGTGGGGTGTCATCATTGTTCACTGCTTTTACTCTGCAGAAAAATGATGATGAGGACACTGAATCAGGATCCAGTCCAGGATCAGTTTCCCCCTCAGTCAGGAGACGAGGTCAGAAGATCTTTGTCATCTTTAACACTCTCACATTATTCTGCCTTAATTTCTATCTTAGCATCACCATCAATTATTATTTTATCCTTTTTGGTCTTTATAGGCAGCACTCTCTCAACCACAGCGTGGCACTGCTCATTGTAAAAACAACAAACAGAGCAGTCAATATATGGAGAGGCTGAATTCAATCTATGGTCACTTCTGAGCTGATGAGCCTTCCAGTTACACAGAGACATGGATGTTTTTCAACTTGAAAGCTGAAACTGCAAGGGAACACCATCATAGGGAGGACAACAGGGCACAGCCACTCCCATCCAATCCCTCTGTTCACAAGGAGCAGCCGGCTAGAAGAAAATTTGGATTCAAGGACTGGAGAAAGGAACTAAACATGTTGTTTCAGAGACAGAATGAACATTTTAAAATACATTTTCAGTGCAGTGAAAACGTATTCAGGAACATTGTACATTTATGTATTTAAACGGCTATAATGGTTACTGCAAGGCACATAACAAAGTCATAATAAAATAATACAATATATTTACAGTTATAAGGCTTTTTGTCACTTTGTGAAAAAGAAAACATTATGTGGACTTGAAGGCCTTGGCGGATGAAAGAGAAATTTTAATGGTGTTTTTAACATGACCCCACTCTACACCCATACAAGTTTTGTCTGAATTCATTCAAAACATTTTAAGTTATCATGATTACAGACAGAATGACGTGCACATACACAAATGCTATCAAAACACAATCTCCTGGGTGAAGTTAATAAATGCCCATGTTATGGCAATAACAGATAAACCAAACAGAATTCACTTGGAGCCACTAGAGAACTACAGGTGGTTGTTTTCATTTAAAAAATAAAAAGATTTAAAATCTTTTAATTACTTCAGTGGAAAATATCAGTGAAAATTAGTTTTAGTTTCTTGGCTGGTTTATTGATTAGGAACAAGGCTTCATGTACCCTTAAAATTATTTTTATTTCATGACTGAAAATTAATCAAGATATTGATATTTTTGCGCAACCTGAAGACAAAAGACTTTATGTAACATTTTTATTAATATTTTGTAACTTGAGCGACACTTACATGCACCAGTTATGGTACAAACTTTTTTGAGTTGTGGGTGGGGATGGCAGTGGTGCTTGTGCTTTTTTAGAAAAGTGACACATAGTTTAAAATTAGTTTGACTAACATGCATAATGCCTAAAAAGTTTGATTAGCAAGATTTTTTCGTTTTGAACAAAGTTTAAATGCATTAATATAGAACATATAGTGGAACCAGTGGAACATTATTTTAAATAGCCAGCAGATGGTGACAGCTGATTATCTGTTATGACACGATGTCACTAAATTGATACGTTGGTTAACACTAACTGGATAAGCGTGATTTAAAAGGTGGCCTTAAACCCTTGTGTGTCTAAGATGAATACCTGGGATGTACAGAATTAGAGGTTCATGATAATTGGTTGTTAACATCACAGAAAATGTGACTACTGAGTTAAAAAAAAAAACTGAGAAGCATTTTCTGTGTAATATATTCAATAAATATTTTGTGACAGCTTTGAAAGAAAAACTCTCAAACACCTCCTGTTCTGGTATACTTCTTTAAGTTAGCTCTGTGTTTTTCTGCATTGCTGTGAGCACCCCAAACAAATTCTAGTTTTTAAAGGATGAATCAGCCATTTATGCTTTGTGTTGGCCCATTTTCCCATAGAACCCATTTAGAGTCCACTGTGGCAGGAAGTGTTTTAAAAACAAAGTGAAAAAAAAGTGTTTTGTGGTCATGACTTTGAGAGGCTCAGTTCAAGCTGTGAGCTGACAAGAAAACAATTCTGAGAAAAGCTGAACAGGAAACAAAGTGTAGAAGAGAAAAGACACACTGGATCAGTCGTTCTACAGTTTGGATTAAAAGGTATGAACAGCGATCTCTGCTCACAATTTTGTACATCTACAGGTAATATCTGAAAGTGATGTTATTTTCATGTTTTAAAATAGATTGTTACTAACTGCTTGCAGGTGAAATAGGACATATCGTATCTTCCTCTGCTTTTGTTTGTAGTGTTTGTTCGGCCAAAATAAAGGCTTGTTTTTGTTCATCACCTCACTCTGGCTCCACTGTCTATATTTGGCTCTGCAGTCCACTCACTCCTCGCCATCTGCTCTCGCAGACGTGACAGATACACATAAAGCTGATGGTTCAGGTATTTTTCTCTCTCTGTCTATGCTCGTGTCCGGAGACGACTCAGTGATGCATCTATTCAAATTTTCTCATTTCACAGACCGAAAATAAATCATGAGTTACCTACACAGCTAATTATTTGAAGTTTTCAACTTGAAGATGGTAGACTTTATACATGTGCCATAATAGACAGAAGTAACCTATACTGCATAAAATGCAGAGGAAAAACGGTAGGTAGGACGCAACCAATTTAAACGAATTCACTGCTGATTTTATACAGAATCCACTTCATCAAAGTATTTTCTACACATTCTCCCAACACCATTTGGATTCTCACACTAGCTGTTTTCTTCTGCAGGTAAGAAAAAACTTTTATCTTCATAACGAATGCATGAATGGAGCTCCTTTCTGTTTGGAAGAATAATCGTTGTCAGTACTTGTAAGACTGATTTGACCATGAAGCTCAAACATCATTTTTTGTTGTGTTTGTACTGCATTTAAAGAATCACTTTACAACAAATTACTGTTTTTATATTGACCATACTGTTTAGTTTTATTTTTATGACCAGGTTTCAAAACATCTGGAGGCTGCACCAAATAAGAAAAAGACTAAGGGAAATATCATGGTGTTCACTGCCTTAGGATAGAAATTCCATTGTATTTCTATGTTGTTTTTAAAGCAAAGTTAGAAAAAAAAATTCAAAGTACAACAAATAATGTTAACAAATAAAATGCATACAGATTCAAACCAAGCTGGACATCTTGAGTTCAATTCAGTTAAATGACAGAATCACAATATTAGCAGACACGAGGTGAATGTTCATACCAGACGAAGAATGCACCTTCAAAATCTGTCATTACTTCCAACTCTGCCAGTAAACATGGTAAACTGTGAGGAGCAAAATACTAAAACTGACAGCGAGTGTGTTAGATGGGGAAAAAAAAGCATAGAATAAATGTGTCTGGATGTAGTTTGATGTGTAAAAATACTTTCCTCAAAAAACGTCTCTCTTAATTACTCACCAACTTTTCATTTCGAAGAAAGATTTTTATATTTTTTCTTTCAAAATATTCAAAGGAACAGTTGAATGATCAAGTTTGAGCTAAAACTATGTTTTTAAGTAAATAAAAAAAATATATTGCATATTTTTTCAATATTCATCTAACCTCTAACTTCTAAATTTTAAGGCTTGAATCAGCCTCTGTTATTTATGTTGGCCTATTTTTCTATACTGCTGAGGATGAAAAGAGGAAACGAGAGCATGAAAAGTGGTTAAAGTGGTCAGAGCAAATGCTGTCATTGACTCTGGGGCCATTTTCCTTCGTCAACATGCATGTTTCCATTCTGCAACTAGAAAAGCACATTTGGTTATTTTCAAATTTTTATTTTCATAAGAAGGATTATCTGAGCAAAGATGAGGAGAACTCACAGTTTATATGCAGAGAGAAGGAGACAGAAAGAGACAGCCTTAGAGTGCATTATAGCAGGAACTTACTGTGGTCATATAAGAATACAGGAAGTGAAAAATCAGAAATGAGGGATGATCACAAAGAGCACTAAGTAAAGGAAGAACAGATATAATGCAAGAGAAAAAATATATATCATTTATGCTTTCTGGGGAGTTTTCACATGGTGAATGGTGTTATACATGTAGTGCAACTAACAGATGTGTCACATACAGCATTATGTGGAATTTTACTGTGTGTGAGAATCTCATACGATGATAGAAAATAAAGCAGGACTAAAGTTCTATTAATAGAAAACATTCACTTGAAATTAATTCACTGCTTTATGTTTAAGACGTTAGATGCTACAAAACCACACAAACATAGAAACAAGACCAGAAGTATAACTTGCATATTTTTTCATTATAGGAACATCTGTACTCTATCAGACATCTCTTGGTGGTTCATATTGATATGAAATCATCACTCATCTTTCATCTGCAGATTTGTCAGCTCAAAGATACAACTTTGCTGGTTCACCACATCCTTTTCATTCCTTTGACTAGAAAATGGACCCAGCAGACTGAGGAATTTGAACAGCGGCAGGTGGCGCTACCATTTTTTAGAAAAGAATCTTTTAAACTTTTAAAGTCATGAATCACCTGTATCATACCCATGCCAAGAACAAGGGTTGGATTTATGTGGTCATGGTAATGTTTAGAATTTAAGATTTACTAATCATGATAATGGACCTGAAACACTTGAATAGATCTAAGATGTGACATTTTTTCATACATGTCAGTCATAATTTATACCCCCTAATTTGGTAAAAAGCAAGAAAAAAAATCATCAGCAAATTCTCAGAGTGAAGGACATAGAAAAAATTTTTTTTTATTTATACCTTATGCCTTACACTTTAAGGCAGTGTTTACTAATCTGGTCTGATGTAATCAGGTATCTGAAACATCTGGAGAGTGCCAAGATATCATTATTGGTCACACCTTTTACCCTGCAGAAAAATTATGATGAGGACATTGAAGCAGGATCTAGTCCAGGATCTAGTCCAGTCCATCTCTCAGTCAGGAGAAGAGATATAGCCAGCTCTCTCTCACCACAGGGTGGCACCTCTTGTTGTAAAAACAGCAAACAGCAAGAGACTCCTGAGATGAAATGTCATCACTTAGTTGCTAATGAATATTTATGTATGTCTATTAAAGAAAAACATACTAACATTAATAATGGCTACATTCTGTATTGAGTCATGTGACGGTGAACTATTGATTAAGACATATCTAAATATCTTTTATGAAAATGACTTCCTGTACACAGTACACAACATGTTGCACAACTGTGAAGTGTCAGCTAACAGTCTGCATCTGATGGGTAAAGTGTGATAAACTATGCAGATCTGTTTTTATTTGTTGAAAATTCGAATTTACATTTATGACATGAGTGACTAAATTACAAGGGGGAAATTATTTGCAATATAATTGTGTTCAGTTTCTTGAATAACTGCGCTTGAATTGTGACAATATGTAGTTAAATTGAATCATTGCATACATTAAATCCATGTAAATTTTTGCATTTACCACTTTCAGATACATTAGTTTATGAGCTCAGCAGTACACCAACTAACCACTTCCCTTTTTATGCCCTCTCCTCAGATACACATAAAGCTGACAGTAAAGTTCATTCAGCTTTTAGTGGTGTGGCATGTCTTTGCAGGTAAAGAGCACATTTGTGCTTGAGGTTGTGTTTTTTCCCAGATTTTCCAGATTAAATACAGATGCAATTTTATATGGATTGATTGTCTCCTTTAAACTTTAGACAGATTTTATATTGAGATATATTTATATTTATTATTTCCTTTAAACTTCAGTAATGCTTAAAGATGTCCACAGAGCTATGTTGGTGCCCAGAGGAGATTCAGTGACGCTGACTTGCAACATATCCAAAGAAAATTCAACACTAATTACCTGGACCAATGGCAGATCTTTTTTTCAATATTCCATTGTGCTGAATCGCATCCACTCAAATTTGTCATTTCATAGACTGAAAATAAATCATAAGTTCACTACAAAGCTAATTATTTTTAGTGCTCAACCTGATTACAAAGGACTTTATAAATGTAGCATAACAGACAGAAGTGGTCTACACAGCATTACATGGAATTTAACTGTCTCTGAGAATCCCAAAGGTAGGTAGAGAAAAATGGCAGATGAATCACTTCTAGTAAAGGCCAAATAATCCATTTACACGAATTCACTGTTGATTTTATACAGAATCTATGTCATCACAATATTTTCTACACATACTCCCACCTGCAATAGGATTCCTTCTGTGTGGCATCACACTAGCTGTCTTCCTCTACAGGTGAGTAATACCTTTATAACTTCATGATGAATGCATGAATGTTGCTCTTTTCTATGCTGCTGCAGAACTATACTTGCAAGACTGGTTTGCTTAATAATCTCGAACACCATTTTTGTATTGTGTATGCCTGCATTTAAAGTTTCACTTTAGCTCAAATTACAAATGATTATTTTTATGTTGATGAGCAGTTTAGTTTTATTTATATGTCCAGGTTTGCAAATATCTGAAGGCTTCATGAAAATGTGTTTGTGTGGCTGTTATCATGATGTTCATGGACTTAAAGATTTAAATTGTTATATTTCCATGATATCTTTACAGCATGAAAAAGAAATCACCTACAAGATAATGTTAAAATGTATGCTATAGTGCAGGTAAAGGACATTCATAAACTCAAAATGAACTGACTCATTTCAGTTAAATAACAAAATCAGAGGCTGAATGCTCACACCAGAAGTATTCATCTTCAAAACCCCTCATTGCACCTCTGAGGTCAGAACCTCTTTTTATTACTAAATTTTAAATTTTATTTCACAAAATGACTGATTATTATATACACCTAAAGACATTTTTTTTAAAAACCCAAAACTAAGCACTGTAAACCTATTTTAAATTTAAATTGGAGATTCAAGTCTCTGTGCTTTTTTTGCTTGGCTTATTTTCTCTGCAGCAGTGGTTGAAAAGAGGAAATGCCACTAGTAAAGAAATGGCTAAAGGTGGTAGGAGTCAAAGCTGTTATTGACCTTGGGGCCATACATTTGTTCAATAAATTGTAAAATATAAAAGAACAGGCCCCCAGTCTTGGTATCAGAGCTTATATGGGCTCTGTTTGGGGACTATAATTCTATTCATAGTTCTATTCATGTAGATTTTACATTGAGATGTTCAACCTACTGAGATTCACTCAGCAAATGCCTGATATTTACTTTAGTAAAGCCCACTGAGTGGACCTAGTGAGCGTCACTTACCACCCTCTACCTGCAATATTCCTGTGTAATATTCAGTGCAATGCTTTTATAATGCTGCCCTTGTTACAGTAACATGTAACATGGTACAATTTTCAGTATTACTTACACTGTGACTGCTGCTGCCTACTGACAAGTGCAATATCCTTTTTTTAGCAGGACATTTAGAATGCATGAGTGAAAGCATGTAAGAATGTATGTATGATAGTCTGCTAAAACATAAGCTCTGCTCCAGTTTCACTGTACTATTTGATGCCTAACTATAACCACAATAAAATAATCTTTAACTTAAACTCAACGTTTGGTACAAATGTAAGGAGTCCAACAAAACAACAGGAAATAAAATAGAGTCAGGCAAGAGGAAGGACAATAATACTGAAATTAAGAATTCAGAGCGAGGAGGATCTGAGAGAAAACAAGAACTTAGAGTTTATGTGCACAGAGGAGGGGAGAGACAGAGGCAAAAAGGTAGTTTTAACATTGTTTCTGAGTCATGTCTATCAGATGTGCACTGTGCTAAATAAATTTATACTGTAACACAATAGTGACTGTTACTGACATTTTTCAGTTTAATCAGAGAAAACTTTCTGTGCTAAAGCACATCTTGTTTCATGTATTTATTGAGCTTTAATATTCAGTCCTACAATAATTAACATTTTTACACAATAGTTTCAAAAGCAGCGACATATTATTTTCATGAAATACAGCATACACATAATATAGTTTAAAAAACTCACATAATTGAAGGAAAATGGAAAAACCCAGAACATTTTGGATGTTATTTGGTACCTAGTTTTGGCACTGTAGGCAAAACACCTAAAATTCTGTTATATTCCAGGCTTTACCCTCCTGAGACCCAGCCTATTATGCCCTCTGTAGTGCACAAAATCACTAATCCTGTCTTATACTCAGGTATCTGAAACACCTTGAGAGTACAAAGATTTCATTATCAGTAACTTCTTTTCTCTGCAGAAGAAACATGATGAAGACACTGAATCAGGATGCAGTCCAGGATCAGAGTCTTCCTCAGTCAGGAGAAGAGGTCAGAATATCTTTGTCATCTTTAACACTGTCACATTTCTCTGCCTTTGTTTTTCTATTTTACATTTTTCACTGAATTTTATTTTTTACTTTGTTTTTATAGACAGCTCTCTCTGAACCACAAGGTGGCAGCACTGACTGTAAATATAACAAGCAGAGGAGTCAGTATATGGAGAGACTGAATTCAATTTATGGTCAGGTCTGAGCTTACGAGTCTTCCAGTTCCTGAGAGACATGGACAGTTTTTGTTGTGAAGACCCCAGATAGCTGATCTGAACACCCACCACATGTTATAACTGTATTAAAATCTACTCAGCATCCAGGATATGTGCATTGTGAATAAATAAACACATCACATCAGTTAAACTTCTCAGATACTGATCTGGGAAGTACCAGAGGGGATTGTTAATCAGTTCCAGCTGCTTTGATGTTAATGAAATAAACAACAGGTGCACCAGAGGGATATTATATCAACACATAACACTGCATGAAGGTCTCAAGAACAAGGAGGAGATGGTCTGAGGAGGCATATCCACAGAGGACTGCACAGACCTCTACAGGCTAGGCAACAGCACCATGGCCGCCATTAGGTATTTGGATTAAATTCTGGGGATCATTGTTAGTTACGTTGATGTAGTGGGTCCTCAGTTCCTCCTGTTGCACAACAATACTTGGCCTCATGTGGCGAGGGTAGGTAGGCAGTTCTTGAAGGATAAAAGAATTTATAAGATCGACTGACCCCACACTCTCCTGACCCCCAGGAGACATCCATTGTCTAATTAGGTGCTGAAATTGTCAGCCATTCATGTGAGCATGTGGGAGCCACACAAACTACTACTTTGCAGTTAAAGATGTAAGTATGAGGAACACATTCTAGTATTAGTATGAACTCCATCTCTTTTTTCTAAAGGATGGACTGCTCTCGAATTGTCAAAATTTGTCAAAACTAATTCATTATTCTGACATAAGGTTAACTTTCATAATGCAAATCATGCAAGACAACATTAGTTCTGATCTAGCAAAACAGCAACTAACCACTTCCTTTTTTTTTCAGCAGCTCCTCTTCAGAAAGATAAAGTTGGGGGTGAAGATCAGGTCTGTTTCACTGTCTCTCTGTCAGCCATGATATTACAACTGAACCAAGCAGCACTGCTCTTCATTCAGCTGTTAGTGATGTGGCATGTCTTTGCAGGTAAAGAGCACATTTGTGTTTGAAATTCTTTTTTTTTTTTAAATTCCAGATTACATACAGAGTTTATTTTATATTGAATAATTGTTTCCATTGAACTTTAGTGAGGCCTGAAGAAAACAGAGTTATGTTGGCATTCAGAGGAGATCCAGTGATGCTGACTGGCAACATATCTGAGAAAAATGCAACACAAATCTCCTGGAACAACAGCAGATCTGTTTTTCAGTATTCTATTGGGCTGAATCGCACCTTTTCAAATTTCTCATCTAACAGACTAAAAATAAATCCAGAGTTACCTACAAAGCTGACTATTTTTAGTGCTCAACCTGAAGATGAAGGACTTTATACATGTAGCATAACTGGCCACGATGGCCTACACACCATTACATGGAATTTAACTGTGTCTGAGAACCCAGAAGGTAGGTAGAACAACAAACAGGAATGATCATTTCTAGCAAAGATCAAATAAGCAATTTAATTTAATTCACTCCTGGTTTTATACAGAATTGATTTCATCAAAGTATTTTACATTCATAATCCCATCTGCAATTGGATTCGTTCTGTGTGGCATCACACTAGCAGTCTTCTTCTACAGGTGAGTTAAAGCTTTTAACTTCACAGGGAATGCATGGAAGTGTCCTTTTTATATCCTGCTAAAGGTTTGGCAGCACTTGTAAGACTGATTTAATCATAAAGCTCAAACAGCATTTTATTTTGTCTGTTTGCATTTAAAGAGTCACCTTGTTTCAAATTACAAATGAGTATTTTGATCTAATTTACATGTTATTCACATGTCCAGGTTTTGGAACATCTAAATGCTGTCTGTTGTGAATGTTGTGTTTTCACCATTTCTGTAAACACCACAAACTTAATCTAAATTTAAAGATAGGAATCAGCCCTCTGTGGTTTTTGCTTGGCCTATTTTTCTATGCAGTAGAGGGTGAACAGGGGGAAATGCAAATGAAGAAGTGGTTAGAGTCAAAGTTGACTCTGATGCCATTTTCTTTGTGGTAATGCTACCACAGCCTGTATGTTTACTTCTTACAACTAGAAAACTATACCAGCTGGTTATTTTCAAACATTCTGAGCCCAGTTTGGAGAGGCTCATACTTAAACCCAACGGCTTTTGAACAACACATTTTAAAATAAAAAAAGCCTTGAATCTGGGTATCTTACAGAATATGGTGTCTCAGTTTGGGGAAAACAATCCTTGGGGAAACCTTGGGTCATTGCATTCAGAACCTACAACAAATTGAAATGCACTCCTCAAAAACTTGATATTTACTGCTGTAAATCAAGGCATGGTACATAGGAAAACAGACAAAATAGGGTTAAGCAACAGAAAGGATACAGGAATGGTGAATTCATGACAATGATAATCTAAGAGAAGACGAGCAGAACTCACAGCAGAGAGGAGGAGAGAGACAGAGGCAGGAATAAAGCTGTGATAGGAATACAGGAAGTGAAAAAATAGACACAAGAGGCAAGGGTGATTACAAAATAAAACAGGATCAGAAGCCAAAAACAACAACAAAAATACACATAACTTTTGGTTTGTAGAGGGTCTTCACTAAGTCTTACTGAGAAAATTATTTGTACACTACAAGCTGCCTTCACTGACATTTACCTATGCTTAAAAAAATCTATAGTAATAAACTCACTGCTGATGGATGCATACACGGCAGTGTAGGTTCACTAGTTTGGACAATTTGACATGTGGACTCTGGGAGCTCAGGATGAAATGACAAACCTGGTAATTAGCAGACCACCCAGTCTACTCCCTGAGTCACAGATAGCTCTGAAGAAAATCTTAAAAACTCAATAAAGAACCTAAGATGTAAATCTAGCTTCAAATCTCCTGATTGTATTAAGCACTGAGGTGCAAGAACAAGTACAAGTAATGCAAACAAATTTACTGTGATGCAAAAACCTAAAAGAATACTTAAAGGTCACACATCAGTAACTACACTCAGACATAGAGTATATTTACTGTATAATTACTGTATGTGCAGCTGCTTATATTCTCTTGCATTTCTAGCACAGTTTTCGTGTTTTCCATTGTTATTAGCGGTGAGTGTTGTGTGATTGAAGACATGCATAATTTAATATATAATTTACAATTCATATCTTGTTTAAAAAAATACAGCTACAAATAGTGACCGTTTTCACTTTCTGCAAATGATGGAGGGATGGACGTTTTGCATTTCCTGTGTTCATTATAAGACTTAGAGTTTGTTAAGATTTACTAATACCTGAAACAGTTGGATATAACTAAGATGTGGGGTGTCATTATTGGTCACTGCTTTTACTCTGCAGAAAAATGATGATGAGGACACTGAATCAGGATCCAGTCCAGGATCAGTTTCCCCCTCATTCAGGAGACGAGGTCAGAAGATCTTTGTCATCTTTAACACTCTCACATTATTCTCCCTTATTTTCTTTCTTAGCGTCACCACCAACTCTTTTTAAAATTCTTTTTGGTCTTCATAGGCAGCACTCTCTCAACCACAGCGTGGCACTGCTCATTGTAAAAACAACAAGCAGAGCAGTCAATATATGGAGAGACTGAATTTAATCTACGGTCACTTCTGAGCTGACAAGCCTTCAAGTTACAATCAGACATAGGCATTTTTCAGTTTCAAAGCAAGAAATGCAAGGAAACCTCATTAAAGGAAGGACAACATGAATACAGAAGTTCCAACCACTCCGATCCAATCCCTCTGTTCACAAGGTGCACTCGGTTAGAAGAAAGTTTGCATTAAAGGAAGAAGGAAGGGGACTAAAAATGTTCTTTCAGAGACACAAACTGCAGGCTGCACAAAACCCCAGTATTAGATGAATGAGGATTATTTGAAACTGTTAATCAAGTTTCAGTAGAGTGCAAGTATAAAAATATGAGCAGGAAATTAGCATTTTCTAACAAGACACACTCAGAGCACAAATGTCTGCCAAGGCAGGTCACTCTGTGATCGGTGTATTTTCTTTCTTCTTTTCAATTTTCAGTGCGGTACAAACAAGCGCAAAGTACATGCCTTTGTTATTTGCCCTGATTAAATACATTTTAACATACTTTCCATAATTCTGAGTGCAATTATTTTTTAAATATGTTTTTATTTATTTGGCTATAGTACATATGTAACATTTGTTTGATTGTTAAGTAAAAATCATTCAAAGCTTTAGTAATAAATATCAAGTGAAAAAAATTTATTTTATTTTCCAAAAATAATACTTATTCAGGAATGTTGTACACTTTACAGCAACAGGTTATAACCATTTAAATACAAATGTAATGTACATAGAAAAGTCATAATAAAATGCATCATTTGCTGTACACCTTTATTGACGATGACAGTGAGGAACATGGTTTTAAATAGCTCTAACATTATCACCACTTTGACCTTCAGATAAATGGACTCATCTTGAAGTCAGGATTACTTTCTATATGGGGTTAATACATACCACACTTTTAAGAACCATAGTTTCCAGGTTAAAAGTTTTTTTGTCAGTTTTTGACCAATAAAACATTAAGTTGACCTCGAAAACCTAGGTAACTGTAAGAGAGTCAAAGACTTTTAAGCCCTATGTGTCCCATAGAGGGTCATGGACCTCCTATTGATCCTCAACCTAATCACACGAGCCAAGGTAAGAAAAAGGGTGTAGCTCACATTCAGCCAAGGTTTCGGGTGAGGTCATTGTGAAACCTAGCTCCACCCTATGATGTGATTTCCTGAGGTCAGGAGGCCCAGGATGTGAGTGGGCGTTAAGGCGCCTGGAAGGGATCTCAAAACTGGATTGTAGATGGCAGACAGTTGGTGTCGTAAGCCACCGCCTCTGTTCAAAGATGGTCGTTCACAGTGGACATAGATGGCTTCTTTCACTCCTCTTTCAAACCATGTCTTTTCTGTCCAAAATGTGAACATTGGCATCCTCAAAAGAGTGACCTTTGCCCTTTAGATGCAGATGGACAGCTGAGTCTTGTCCCGTCGAGGTGGCTCTTCTATGCTGTGCCATGCGTTTATGAAGTGGCTGTTTGGTCTCTCTAATGTAGAGGTCTGAGCATTCCTCGCTACACTGTACAGCATATACTATGTTGTTAAGTTTGTGTTTAGGAGTTTTGTCTTTGGGATTAATCAGTTTTTGTCTGAGTTTGTGGCTGGGTCTGAAGGATGTCGTGCTTGCAGAAGAGTCTCCTGAGTGTTTCTGATAAACCGGCTACATAGGGGATGACAATATTGTTGCGTTTTTCTTTCTGATCCTTCCTAGTTGGTGTCTGATCTTCTTTTCTGTGCCTCTTTGCTGACTTGATGAAAGCCCAGTTAGGATAACCGCATGTTTTAAGAGCCTCCTTTACATGTGTGCGTTCCCTCTTTTTCCGTTCAGGCTTAGAGGGAACATTTTCTGCCTGGTGTTGTAGGGTCCTGATTACTCCCTTCTTCTGTTCCAGAGGGTGGTTGGAGTCAAAGAGGAGGTACTGGTCGGTGTGTGTGGGCTTCCTGTAAACTTCAGTGTTGAGGTTTCCATTCTCTTCAATGCACACAGCACAGTCCAGAAATGGCAAACAGTTATCCTTTGTGTCTTCCCTGGTGAACTTAATGTTTTTATCCACAGCGTTGATGTGAGCAGTGAAGGATTCT